>CAEGAG010061075.1:0-14982 GCA_903067065.1 Brachyrhaphis terrabensis
TTTCATGGTGGGAGAGAGACTATTGTTTGAAATGCATTCCAGCAGGGCCTCAAATAATAGTTTTTGTAAATCTTTCCAAAAGAAAGTGTAAAATTCAGTGGTTAACCCGTCTGGGCCTGGAGATTTACCCTTTGACCTTTGTTGTGTTGCTTAGTTAAGCTCTTCTATTCTTATATCATCTTCCATAAGGTTTTTTAAAATCAAGATAATTTTTTTTTTAACAGATTCCTGAATTTCATCAAAAAAAAAGACTGGCAATTGGATTCTGAATACTTAGAACAATAAAGATCACTCTAAAAATTTCTAATTGTGGTATGAATTAAATCCAGGTCTTCAGTGATGCTACCATTAATAATTAGTTTCTGAATCTTCTTTTTGGACTGTCTGCTTCTCAAGACTGAAAAAATATGAGGAGTTCTTTTCACCTTCCTCAATCCACCGAGCCCTGGAGCGAATGAAATCCCCCCTTGCTTTATCTAGAAAAACATTGTCTAGTTGAGATTTGAAAACATCAAGCTGATTCAGCTCTTCAGATGATAAAACTGATTTTGAACAGAGAGAATTAATATTGCTAATAAGTTGGGATTGTTTCTGTCTCCTCAGCTTTGAAACAAGTTTGACTGTCTTTATTGCTGTTGTCCTAATATTAAATTAAACGTATCCATTACTGAAATATCCTCAATGAGGTTCAGGACTTCAGAACAGAAAGTTTTATTATCCAGCAGATTACTATTAAACTTCCAAGCTAAGTTTGAAGGTGTTTAGATTTATTCAGAGAGAATGCTTCAGTATTTCTGTTCTCATTTAAAACTCAGCAAGCCCTGATTGTTTTGTTGTGGTGAAAATGCAGCTGCATTAATTATTTCCAGGTTTATTAAGATGAGACCACGCCCACACAGCACCTGGCTCAACTGTGACCAGTTAATCTGGAACACCTCTTGATCCTGACCAATCAATGAGCAGCAACTCGTTAGGGCCATCTAGTGGATGATCTGTAGACATCATGTGAAAAACCTCATTGGGTCGTCAGGGTTAATTCAGGACAAACATATTGATCGTTTATTGATGTCTGATCAAACTGTTCTGTTCAGGAGCCGACTGAAGTGAAGATGCTGCGGAGGAAACCGACCCGATTGGAGCTGAAGATCGACGACACTGAGGAATTCGAGAGCATTAAAAAGGAGCTGGAGGTTCAGTCAACCCCTTATCTGTTCTGACCCGTTTGGTTCTGACCCGGTCATCATGTCTGTTCTCTCTTTAGGCCAGGAAACGACAGAGAGAGGAAGCGGGGCCAGGAGCTGGAGTGGGCGGGGCTTCTGCCGTTGATATGATTGGGGGCGGAGCCTCTGCATCCACAGCCGCTTCGAGGGCGGAGCTTATCAATGAGCGAATCGGCTACAAGCCCCACCCCAAGCCGGCAACGCTGCCGACCTTATTTGGAAGTTTACAGTTTTAATAAAGTTTGGACAGATTGAAGAGGCTGTTGGCTTATTTAACAGATAAATTTAGCCAATAGGAAGCCAGCAGCTTTTAGTTCACTGAAAGACACTGCAGTAAAATAGACCAATCAGAGACAGCGCTGTAGACACCTGCAACATCATCCAGGAAGTGCGACAACTCGAACTGCTGCTGCATCCTTCAGATGCACGTTCAGGATGGAGGGTCAGAGTTCACAGTGCGTCTCCACTTCCTGCTTTAGCCCCGCCCCTGGACTGCGGTGCAGCACATTACCCAAAATTCATCACTGCATGTGACATTTTCAGTTAAAAGGCAAAATTATGGCAATGTTTTTATGTTTTCTTTCTAGAAAATTCTAATAGTTCAACAAGAAACATTATTAAAAAAGTTTGAGCAGAAAGAAGAAGAAATAAGAGAGAATAGTCACAAACCGAGAGAAGGAGTAAAGTTTTACAAATGCAAGAGGAATTTCAAATCTTAAATTAAGCTTTTAACGTATTGGTAGAAAGATTGGGCTTTAGTGATGCAACATTTAAGAACTCTCAAATTAAATTTTCACTTTAAAAATGGAGGGATTTTTAAAAAGCAGTTTTTGTGGATAAAAACTTATCCAGAGGATGAAATCGTTAATATCATAATTTAACTCTTCATCCCGTTAGACCAAATTTTATGATATTAAAACATAAAGAGGGAAAAGCTATTTGATTCTTATTTTGTTTTGAGATGTTTTTTAGTGGGGAAGAAAAGTGACAGTTCCTCATGAAGCTGAAAATGTTTCAATATTCAATTTAACAGCAATTCCTCCGGCTATAATTCAGCTAATTAAAGATGTTACATTTTAATCTGTATTTTTGACAGATCATCATATAATAAAAATCTTCCATCTTGGAAGTACAGCAGTTGTTCACTGAGCATATTTAAAAAAAATTCAGCTCAGTATCAAAATAATTGTTGTGTCTCTGAACATGTGATTACATCGAATTTCACTCTGAATCAAACTAGTCACAGCAAAATATCTGAACAGCCAAATACCTCCAGGGGGCGTGGCCTACTGCGACAGGACATTCTTGGGGGCGTGGCCTACGGCATTCTGCAGCCAGTTCCAGTTTGCTGGACCAGAATTTCTTTCCTGCTCTCAAACTAGCAGATGTTTCATTGTCGTATACAGGGTTAGTATTGTTTGATTGTTATTTTATAATTTCTCTACAGGTTTCATGTTGCTGAGCCATACAAACAGGAGGTCAAAGTTCAGAGCTCATTAGCGTCCAGTGCTTCACCTTCATTAAACCAGACGCTCTTATGAAGTCTTATGATTTATTTTCATTATAAATGATACAAATTTTTTATAACAAGTTTATAAAGGATAAGATTAGTGCTGAAAACAACAAAACATTGAAGTTCATTTACTGTGACAGTAGGTGGCGCTCAGTTCTCACAAAGCCCAGAAAATGATGGCGACCAATCAGGAGTTATGATTTGTCACCGCAACGACTAAGCGACGCCATTCAGAGGGAAAGTTTAGTGGAAGGCAGACTGGGCGGGGCCTGAGGCGACTGACAGCAGGCTGTCGGAAATAAAAACAAATAAAAAAATAAATAAAGGAGAAAAAAAGCTTTAACATGGAAACTTCTGTCGCCATGGTTACAGTCCAGGAGGCGTTCTGGGGGCGGGGCTTAGTGGCATTTCTTCACATTGTGTCTATAAAAAATGGCTGAATCGTTTATTTAGGCACCGTTGGTTTACGTCTTGTTGGCCGTTTCTATGGCGACAGCACTTGAAAACCCAAGTACCATCCGATAGGAACCGGTTGCAGGCCTCGCCTCACTTCCTCTTGATGGCCGCCAGGTAATCCAGGCCCCGCCCCCAGTGGGCGTGGCCTCACCTCACTTTCTCTTGATGGCCGCCAGGTCTCTTTGCAGCTCGGAGAACTTGGGCCGGTCCTCTGGGTTGTACTGCCAGCAGCGCTGCATCACTTTGTACACGTCGTCAGGGCAACGCTGAGGACACGACATCCTGTAGCCTGGCAACCAAAAAACATCTCCATGGTCACAGCTAATCCTGTGATGGTGATGACAGGCGGCGGCACCCGCTTACCTTTCTCCACCTGCTCCCTGGCCTGCTGATTGGTCATCCCTGGGTATGGACACACCCCCAGGCTGAAGGTCTCCCACAGCAGGATGCCGTAGCTCCACACGTCGCTCTCTGAGCTGTAGCGACCTGCGGAGGACAGCCGGTCAGCAGCCAGTCACCAATGGGCTTGGGGTGTGGGCGTGGCCAGGTGTTACCGTAGTTCAGGGCCTCAGGTGCCGTCCACTTGATGGGAATCTGCTTGAGTCCAGAAGAAGAATAAACGCCGTCATCTTCCTGCCGGCTCATCCCGAAGTCGCTGATCTTCAACACGTTGCTTTCTCCGACCAGACAGTTCCTGGCGGCCAGGTCCCTGGGGGTCAAAGGTCACGGTCACACTGCGCTCCACTGCGCCTGCCGCTCGCCTGAGCAACCGTACTCACCTGTGGATGCAGTTTTTACTCTCCAGGTACGCCATGCCGGCAGCAGCATCCACGGCGAAGAGAACCAGCTGCTTCGTCTTCAGTTCGTCTTTCTTCTTCCTCAGGAAGGACAGGAAGTCCCCGCCTGGTGGAGAAGGAACCCCTCGGTTACGGCCAATAGGAAGCCAGCAGCAGATGGCCAGCCAATAGGAAGTGGAGGCTCCACCCACCTGAAACCAGCTCCATGACGATGTAGATGGGTTGCCTCTGAGTGCAGACGCCGATCAGCTTCACGATGTTGGGATGGTCGTATTGCTTGAGGATCCTGCAGCCAATCAGGTGAGAGCTTTAACGGTTTTCTTCTTCTATGTTTGGTGGTTTGAAGCGACCTGAGAGCTCACCTGGCCTCGGACAGGAAGCGGATCTTCAGCTCCGGAGGTAAATCCTCTTTACACGTTTTGACGGCGACAGGCACTTTGTCTCGCTGCAGCGTTCCTTTGAAGACCTCGCCAAAGTTACCCTGGCAACAGGCAAAGGCATTATGGGACACGGGAGCAGACAGGTGCATCTAGGTATGGCATGAGGTGACTGATGGTGGGTGGAAACAGGAAGTGAGGTCACCTTTCCTAGTAGCTCTCCCAGCATGACGTCTTCATGGTTCAGGATCCATTTCTTGTCCTGAAGAGCAAACCAGACTTTCAAGATGGCGGATTGTTGGAGCAGGTTCCATGTTCATTCCCATTGGTTCTTCATCGCTGCCCAAAGCCCCGGTCGTGTAACCATCGTTCATGCATTGAACTCGGTATGAAGCTGGAGCGCGGACCAATCACACGCTGGCGCAGCTGGATCTCTAAAGTTTACCTGCCGCTGAGCGCCGCGCCTCCTGTCACTCAAACTGGGCATAGGCTCACCTGTATGGTATTTATATCAACCTGGGAAGATCCATGTTTCTTTGTAGAATACATCAAGTTTAAAACCCACCGCGTTAGCTCTGCTCACGCAGCTCAATGTGAGCCACTAATATAGGAGCGCGTTGAGCGAGTGCTGAGAATAATTTATCTTTGTGAATAAAGAATTATGTGCAGCATTTACATCTCAACACGAAGCCCAGAGCCCGGCTCTCTGTCTGTGCTGATTAAGTTTATGTCTGTGGACCCAGTTGGCCAAAGTGTTGGTGGTTAAGCCTCGTAGTCACGCACCACACTGCTTTTATTTTATGTCTGTCAGTATTACTTTTTATTATTATTTTAGCTGCAATCTGATGAGTTTGACTTTTGAGTTTTAGTTGTTTGCTCATAAATACATCTCAGTAATCTACAATTATCACTTATTGCTCAGACAACTAAAAAACTCCCAGATTTCACTAAATCCATGTTGAAATGCTGATAGAGCTGCTGATGTTTTAGCAGTAAGAGGGGCCCCCAAGTCAGATTCTGCTCCTGGCCTCATGCAGCCTTGGACCGGCCCTGCATGATGAGTTAAATCTGCTGCACTGCAGAGATGAACAACAAACTGAGATTTAATTCAATGCTGCTAATGTGGCTTTAGCAGCTCTAACATTTCTTGTTTTTTTTTTTCTTCCTCCGAAGAGTTTTTAGCGGCGCTAGTGGCTCGCATTGTTTTTTGACAGTAGACTGACAGGAAGGAGGGCGAGGAAAGGGGGGAAGACATGCGGCAAAGGTCGTCGGGACCGGGAGTCGAACCCGTGACATGACGTTTGGAGCCCCACGCTCCAAACGTGGGGCGTGCTAACCCCTTGCGCCACCACAGCATGCCCCAGCTTTAACATTTCTGTCTGTCACAGAAACTGCTCTGGTTGCTGACTAAGTGGAACTGGAAAAATAACACTAAAAATAATTTAAAACCAACCGGGAACACAAACATGCTGGGCGGACAGCGCCACACGCTGGGCAGCTGTTGAGATGGAAACCATCCATCCATTTTCTAACTCTTGTCCCAGTGGGGTCGGGAGGTGCTGCTGCCTCTCCAGCGAACGTTTCGGGCGAGAGGCGGCGGGGTCACCTGGACGGGCGCCCAGTCTGTCGCAGGACACACAACCGTGCACACACACACACACCTAGAGAGAATGTCATGTTTCTGGACTGTGGGAGCAACCCGGAGAACCGGAGAGAACCCAGCATGCACAGGGAGAACATGCAAACTCCATGCAGAAAGAGCCGGGAATCAAACCCAGGACCTTCTTGCTCCAAGGCAACAGTGCTACCAACTGCGCCACTGTGCAGCCCATGAGATGTGAACACCCCACGTAATCCTTTGTTCACAAATATAAATCATTCTCACCGCTCCTCAACGCACCTCTGAAAACGTAACAAGTTATTCCTGCGGTTCACATAGAACTGCACAACCAGAGCAAACGCGGCGGGTTTTAAACGCAAATATCCAGACCGGTCAGTCTGTGCCCAATTTGAGCCCTGAGGTACGTTCAGAGATTAAGCAAGAATAGTAATTACTCCAGATTTCAGGAATAAACCTGCCCCACCTTGCTGCATCCGGCTTAGTTCAAGAAAAAAAAAAACTAAAATTAAGCAATTTTTAAAAAAATTATTATTATTTTTCTAAAAACAAAAACAAGCAATGTAAAGGCTTTTAATACAGTTGTGAAAACCCTGATTTACCGACTGCCAATCTTTGAAGAGCCGGGCCGGACCGGCCCGTTCTGAATATGTCTGAAATGTTTCTAAACACAGCAAGACAGTCGATGTGGCCGGGGCCAACGGTCAGTCAGGTCGGTGATTTGATCGGCTTCGTGTCAGTATAATTCGGCCCATTTATCACTCGCCTGTGCAGGTGTGTGATGGCGGGTTACCTTGACGACGGGGTTGAGAAGGACGACCCCAGACTTCTTGGTGATGACCTGCTTGGAGGAGAAGTGATGCTCGATGAGCTGAGGGATGGTGGGGAAGCCCGTCCCTTCAAACCGGTACTGACTCTACCAGAGAGAAAGAGAGGAGCCGGCGGTGGGTTCGGTGACCTCTGACCCCACCTGCTCCGGTGGGCCTGAGCGTGAGAATACGTACGTCTGCGAACTGGATGATGAAGTGCCGCCTCTGGTCGTCGGAGAACACCGACAGGACGTACTCGCCCGGCTTCCCGTGGCTCTCCCTCACCAGGAAGTCCCCCTGTTGCCGTAGCAACTCCTGAGCCTCGGTGCGGGGGATGGCTCCGTGGTACCACTCCTGCTCCGCCAGGGGGCGCTCCGACGTGGGAATCACATCAAAGAACTGCTGCTCAAACAAAGGCCAGAAAGAAGACGTGACCAGCGAGACCAAAGGACAGACAGAGAAACGCTGTGGAAGGACGACCCACCGAAGTGGAGGAGCCCAGCATGGCTTTGGGCGAGCGCATCATGCCGGCCAGCGAGTGGCGCAGCGTGTCAAAGCGGGAGCTCTTCTCCTTCTTATCCTGCAGGGCACAGGGGTCAGAGGTCAGGAGAAGAACCGCCTGCCATCGCTCTGAAATGCCACCTTCACCCACCGTCGATGACACCGAGCGCGTGTCGTCCTCATACTGCAGCGCTGGTGGCGGGGAGGCGACCGCGGCGGCCATCTTGGCGTCCAGCAAGGCCTTCTGGGAGAGGAGGCAGGCCTCTGAGCTGCGCAGCGATTGCACGGCCTGACGCAGCTCCAGCAGGGACAGCTTCTGGCTGAGCAGCAGGACGCAGCTGCAGGTGAGACAGACAGGTGAGGCCTGGCTCCGCCCAGCCGGGTATGGCTTGGCTCCGCCCCCTTCACTCACTCGCTCTTCCTGTCGGCGTTCTGCTGGCCGGTCTGGATCCGGGCCTCCAGGTCGTCTGCCAGGGTCTCCTTCTCCTGCAGGTTCTTCTGGGTCAGCGCCAACTCCTCGGTCTTCCACGTTAACCTGGATAGGAGTTCAGAGCGGGTTTTTACTCTGGAAGGTCACAGGAAGTGCTTTTATGCAGTAGGCGCTCACGTGTTCTGCAAGCTGTCTGCGGTTAGCGTGTTCCACAGGATCTCATTGGCCGGGATGTTTTCCGTCTCGTCCAATAGGGATGCGTCGAACTCCACGTTCGCCTCCGGTGGTACCGGCGACCTGACCGCGGGATGAGTGGGCAGTTACTACGGCGACCGGGCATCGCCACAGCCACCATGAGGCGAGGCCGGACTCACCTGTAGGCGTCGATGAAGTGCTGGTACTCGGCCAGCGGGTCGATCTGCTGGACGGATGCCGAAATCTCCCGATGGACACCGACGACTTCCTCCGTCAGCAGACTGCTGATCTCACAGTACTCCTCCAGGATACTTTTACTAGGAGTACACAGAGGTACCTGACAGTACTACGGGGTACTGCAGAGTACGCAGAGGTACCTTGCAGTACTACAGAGTAGGGTTGGGAGAGTTTTTCTATTTACAATGGTTAAACTGGTTTTATCAACCATCCAGTATAAATTTATAATTAGTTTTCGGCATCTAATTCAGAGTGAGTGTGGTTTATATCCCAGCGGTCCCCAACGGGTTTTGGGGGTCGGGGGTCACATAAGGCTAAAGCCCAGGTCACATGGCACAATTTTAAATGAATCCTAATTGATCATCCTGCCTGTGTTGTGCGTTACGTAGAACGTCAGATCGCTCCGATCTAAAATCAGCCATATTCAACATTGTCTTGGCCCGATTATCTCAGCCTGTGGGGTTTTCCCTGACTGAACGCAGCCTGTTGAATGTGACAGGTAGCCAATCAGAAAGGGCGGTGACGTCAGAACCCCAAACAGTTGACATGGCAACCGAGAGTCCGGTATCAGAGATATGTGGAAACAGCATGAATATTCATTCAACATTTTATACCAGGAATATCAACAGAAATGATAATGAGAGGAACTGGAGCGAAACTGGTACTGGTTGATAAACCCGGTAACTTTTTATCATTAACTTAACATAAATAGGTTATAAAGGTAAGGCTGTTCGTTCAGTCAGGGCTTGACGCTGACAGTAGCTCTCACACAAACTATCACTACTGCTTCTACATCGTCATCCGTGTTTGATTATTTTAAATTCACTATGGTATGTTGGGGGTTTTACTGGATTTTCTTCTGGAATCGGTTCTTGTGGTGTGTCTCCTGGACACACGAACCAAGCTTTTGAAGCTTCATTGCCTCATTAACATCCGATCACCATCATGCAGAGCAGCTTGGACTGTGGGAATCACCTACTGGGATAAATCTATCCTCCTGTCTCTTCTCTGGACCTTTTCCAGAGAATCTGATCTGTTTCTGACTCATTTTGCTGCTTGTGGCTCAAGACTGTTAAAGGATTTTCAAAATAAAAGATCCTCCAGACTCAGATAATACATAAAACGGAAATATTTAAATTATTTATTGCGTGGCCCAGTAACAATTGGAGGTTGGAGAGGACTGGTTTATCCGACACCCAGTGAATGCATCACTAGCCCCTCCCAATCTGAAAGTCCTGCCCACACTGCAGAGGAAACAAGATGGCGGTCGGCTGAGTTCCAGGTAAAAGACGCAACCCGAAGAGGAACCAGATGACCTGGATCAATAATCTGGTTTGGATTTTTATATGCAGGAAAACAAAACGAGGTAATTTAGGAATCACGTTACAAAAGGTTGCACCATTTTTTACGAGCCGTTTATTTCCGCACTGCAGCGACTGAACTATTTCACTGAGATGGGATTCACTTAGAGCCATGCAAAGGCAAAACTGTTCAACAATAACTCAAAAACATTCATACGTTTTTCTCGCTCCCTTCTACTTTACACGCAGACTTGTTGGCATAGCAACTGAGACCATAAAACATTTCCCACACAAAGAACAGAACATTCAGTCACAGTTTCATGTGGTGGATTAGCTCTCGCTGCTATTAGCTAGCCTGAAACTAGCTGTGCTAGATTAGCTCATTTAAACCCCTGCGGGCGTTTAGGTCGCCATTTGTTGTATTGTAACTGAACCGAAACGCAGCACATCTACTTGTGACGGATGTAAAGTAAAGCTAGCATAACTGAACTACTTTCTTCTCCCTCGCTATTTTTCTCTTAATTAAAACTTTTGTCATAGTGTTGGCTGTTACTTCATCATTTTTGTTTTTATACATCACTGTATATTTATGTTTTAATGCGCTATGTTGATAGTTTGCCAGCTTTTTGCCCTCCAGCAGGGCGATGGGGACATCATGCTGAAAAGGTCTTATAGTTTAAAATAACATCGTAGATTATTTAAACATATTGTGAAATGTGTCGTGTATCATGAAATACCAAAACATATTGGGATATGTGATGTTCCTCATATGGCCCAGGCCTCTCTGTGGGTGTGGTCATGTGACTCACAGTGCCAGCGTCATGTCCTCCTGCATCCTCTGCAGCGCATCAAGTAGCGCTGGCGCCGCCCGCTGGCGGTGGTTCTCCTGCTGTGTTCGGGCGCCGCACACCGCCAACACATAGTTATTGTGGAGGTTATGGAGCTTCGCTGTAGCTTTGTCGTAACGTTCGCGAGCCCGCTCTGCTTCCCGGCCTGTGATTGGTGGGAGAGTAAGGGACGTGACGGTCAGTGCAACAGGAAGTGCGGTCCGCGGCAGGCGGGCCGAACCAGGACCGACCTTTGGATAACGCCTCTCGGTACTTCTCTTTGGCGTTGTTGGCGTCGCGGCTCAGCTGACGGTAGGAGGCCTTCAGCTTCTCCAGGTCATTTTTGGTTACCTGGCAGCAACAGACAGGCTTGAGTCTGTGGTCGTGAGTCGAGCCGCCCCCGACCGAATCCCGGGTTACCTTGTGGTTGTGGCTCTCCAGCTGCTGATGAAGACTCTGGTAGCTCTTCTTCACCTGCTGCTTGTCCCGAATCAGCGTGGCGAGGCGGTGCAGCGGGCCGGAGTTCAGGTCGTCGGCGTGGCTCCTCATGATGTGACCCAACGCCTCCGTCTGACGGATCACCTGAGACCACGACTGACAGAGCCACCGGACTGAGACGGGCTGGCTCACAAGCCCCGCCCTCTGGGCAACAGGTGAGCAGCTTACCTTGCTGACTGTGCTCACATAGTCGGCGGCTTCCTGCTTCTCTGTTTGCTGAGTCATGCTGAGCAGCAGGGCGGCATACTCCTTATCGCTCTTCACCCGCAGCGTCATGAAGCGCTTTACTGTCTCCAGCAGCTAGAGGGCGCCAGAGCACACAAGTTCAGCTACAGCTGACGGGTCAGAACCAGTCTGCTCCCCACCGACTCCTGATGCCAAAAGTCAGGTGAGACACAGACCCGCAGCGACCCGTTCCCCTACGCCACACGTGGCCGACTGTGGTACCTGTCAGAGTCACGCGACACCAGTCAGCTCGTGTTCGGACCGGACTGGTCAGGCTGTGTCAGGTCCGATAGCGTGGCACCGGTCGGGTCATGTGACACAGATGCCACACAGAACTGAAGGAATGTCAACACTTCTGGTTGTTTTATCGCAGTGTTGAAATAAGAAATCTACTGATTGTAATGGTCTGCCGATCGATCGGCCGTTTTCCATGGAAAAGTATTTGATTGGCGATTGCTTATCACCGTCTCGTCGCTGATCACCTGTACCTCAAACTTAGTGGCCTGCAGCACAAGAGATGCCGTCTCTCTGGGTGCATCATCACTGGAAAGTTTCCCTGCCCTGACCAACATGGCGGACCAACACCTGAGATGCTTCTTCCCACAATGCTTTGCGTATGTAGCATGTGTAAATGCTGTTCCAACACATCTGCCTGTTCGAAGCTTTAAATTGACTTGTGTTTATTTCCATTTCAGAGTTTTAAGGCCATTTTAATGTTTATATAAAATTAAGTTTATTTCACACATGACGCAGCAGACTGATTGTGTTTGTTTTATAAATTATTTAAAAAATAGGTAAATTATTTTGTCCTTTGCACAACAGAGGTTGCTAAAGCACCAAACAGCTAACCATGCTATGATTAAATCAATTTTGCATTTGTCTTTGAATGTTAACTTTAATATTTTTGATATTTTTAATGTTCAGTGTGTTTTTACTTCTTGCTTTATTTAGCGCGTTGAGAGCCTGATGGCATCACTGGTTGCAGTACCTGCTTTGGCCTGCAGGTGTAAAAACATGTAGTGGTACTGCTTATAATTGAAGAAAAACATTGGCAGCCAATCCATGTGATCAATATCGCCAGCAAAATACCTGATCGGATCAATGATCAGTATTGATTGTTGTGATTGGTGAGTCTCAACCCAGTTCATCAGAACAGGCTGTGGCCAGTGGGGATCTCAACCGGCCCCGTCTTACCTTCAGCTCCCAGTCCTGCAGCTTCAGCAATCCCTCGTGGGAGTTGATGAGATCCCGACCAAAACCCATCCCGGATCACCTGTTCCGTCTCTAGAAGTGCAGCACAGAAAAACCCGAGGGCATCGTCCTGTGGAGAGAGGGACGGGTCAGAACCAGAACCACTGGGTCCAGTTGGGGTCATGACCCCAAGTTCTGATCACGGGATCTGGAGCCCAACTATAGTGACCCACACTTCCCAAGCCTCCCACTGGTCCTGCTCCAGTCCCACTGGTGAGCGGACCCGCTTACCAAAGAAAAGTCTGTCCCGACCTGACGTCCACTACCCTCACAGGGCGTCCGTCCCTCACCGACTCCTTTCGGAGTGGAGGAGCAGCGGCCCCCACTGAGGGCCGAGCTTATGTCTCTGAGGGAGAGCCCCGGGCCCCTAAGCAGGAAACTCCTTCCAGCCGGTTGTATCTGTGACCTCCTTCTTTCGGTGTTGACCCAAAGCTGGTGGCCTTAATGAGGGCAGAAAGGCTGATTGACGGTAAATCGAGAGCTTCGCCTTCTGACTCAGCTCTCTCTCTCAGAGCGTCGCACCGATCCGCCGCGGTGGTGAATCGGTCCAGAGACATCTGAAGGTTCTGGTCTGATGAACCCAACAGAACCACTGCAAACTGCAGAGCTTGGATCCTGAAGTCACCAGAATGGATCAACACCTGCCCTGCTCAGGAAGGTGCTGAACAGAACCAGAGTCCAACTTTCAACAGCAACAAGTCTGACTCCCTTGCATCAATGAGGACCAAGTTCTGGCGCTGGTGTTACTGGATCCCCTTGGGGCCCGTGCCAAGGGGCCCGGAACCCGGCCCTCCTGACTCCCGAGGGCATTCCTGAGGAGGACTTGAACTTGGCCTCACTTGCTGCTTCTCTCCAGCTTTGCTAAAACGAACTGAGACCAGATCCGATGAAGAGGCTCGGTGTCGCCTCCAGGATGGGTCAGAACACGTCCTCCTGGGATGGAGCTGATCAACCATCTCTGGGTCCAGGCTGGACTTCCAGGCCACCAGCTGGAGGAACGCCGAGGCTACGCTAGCCTTAGCCTTAGCTCCTGAGCCTCATTCAAACTAACGGAGGAACAGCTATCACGCTACTGCTAGCAGATAGCTGCCACTGCTCCAGTTGAGCTCCGTCACCTTTGAACTCACAACACGTTCAGAACCTGAATAAGTCGGGTCCATTCTACCAGAACTTGTCCGGGCTGCTGTCCTCGATTCGGTCCCGAGAAGCCCGCAGAACCCCGAGCGAGCAACCGGAGAAGGAACGGCAGTACGGGACCTGCACAGTTCGGGAGTGGGTTCGCTGTTTTCCCGGAGCTTTCTGTTACGTTTACTGACCTGAAAACTGGATAATGCGGCGGCAGAGTCTCCGTCTGGTCACCGTGCTTCCCTCTGGTCCTCCCCGGGACTCATGTCGTCCTCTGCACCGGGTTTATCTGCTCCGTTGCCGTGTTTTTGCTCTGCTTGTCCGGGATGCAGAGCTAAAAGCTAACGGCTAACAGGGAGGGGCTTCCGCCGGAAACGGAAAACCGGGAATAAGTGGGAGACGGAGACGGGATGGAGTGGGAGGAGCCAGAAAAGAGAAAAAAACAGTCACGTGATGAAAACAAGAGACAAGAAGAAAGTGGACATATGGTTCAATCCGCCATGTTTTATTCCCAAACCAGAAACAATCCTCACAGAACCAAGAAGGCAGAACCAACGGCTGGTTAAGAAACAACAAAAAACTAAAAACACTAAACCATAGATAAAGACATAAACATTACCTGCATAAACTCTAAACAGAAATAAAATCCATCGAAACATTTAAACAGGAAGCAGTTAAACCAGAACAGTTTAATAAGTTTCATCTTTATAAGACAACCACAGGGGGCGCTATGGAGCACAGCATGATGGGCTTCAAATAAAACGATGTCTTCATCATCATCATCATCATCATCACCATTATCACTAAAATCTAATTGATGGCTGTAAATTAGTTTTATTACTGCAAGTTTTATTATTGATTAAAGTTTCAATAAAGAGAAACAGACCAGATCAAACTGGGGGAGGGTTGTTAATGGAACCAGTGAGACCAGTAAGAGGAGTGAAGGAACAGTCAAAGTTTCTGTTCAACTGGTTCCAGAAACGTGAGGCGTTCACTGCCCTTCGTTCAACACAGCTTCAACACCTTTTGTTTGTTTTTACTCCTCTGGGGTCACATGACCTCCAAACAGGAAACACTTCACTGGAACAGAGGAAAACATTTATGAACAATAAAACAAAGTCAATCATTCAATTCAGAATAAAATGAAAACATTTCATTTTGAAATATTTTTGACTCTAAAATATATAAAAGGATCAAATTAAATAAACTAATAAAATATATTGATAATTAATTGATTTAAAAAAAATGGCAGCAGGAAAACAATACCAGAAGAAAATAAAGATTCAGAAAAAATTACAAGAGGAAAGAGAAAATTCTAAAATAAGAAATTCTAAAATATTTATTCAAATACTTAAATAAATAAATTCAAGTATTTATTCAAATACTTGAATAAATATTAAATAAATCTACCAACATTGAGAGGAAATCCATCCATCCATCCATCCATCCATTTTCTGTTCACCCTTGTCCCTAATGGGGTCAGGAGGTGCTGCTGCCTCTCCAGCTGCGTTCCGGGCGAGAGGCGGGGTCACCCTGGACAGGTCGCCAGTCTGTCGCAGGGCAACACAGACACAAACAGGACAAACAACCATGCACACACAC
>CAEGAG010061089.1:0-54773 GCA_903067065.1 Brachyrhaphis terrabensis
AAGACTGTATTTCCTTTATGTCATTAAACTCTTCTAATTGTTGTCCCTTCTCCGTCTGAGTCTTTCCAGATTGAAATGGAATTAGACCAGAGGATTCTTATCTCCAACCCTGAACAGGATCTCCTAGTTTACACACTTTAGATCAACATTAGATTCTTTTTCTTCTTTCGCTCTTTCCTTTGGTTTATTTTGTTTAAATCCTGTAAAGCACTTTGTATTGCCTTGTTGCTGAAAATGTGCTATATAAATAAAATTACCTTTACCTTACCTTCTTTCAGTAGTTAACAGAATAATGTTGTCATATTCAACCTACTCCTGATAGTCAAATATGATTGAGAGATCAATAAACGCTAAAACATCAGAGTTTGATGAATCAACAGTTAAAAGGTCAGGTCTTTTAGAGACAGTCTCTGTGATCTGAAACCAGACTTTCCATCCATGCTGTTGGCTCTCAAATAGACTGAAGGAATCAAAAATACTTTCTCTAAAATCTTTGAAAGAATGGGTATTTTAGATAATGGTCTATAGTTAGAAAACACTCCTGGGTCAATACCTTTTTTTTTTTTCTAAGAGTGGCTGCTGGCGCACAGCCTGATGAAAGGGAGCAGATTTACAGTGGTTGGATGTATAGTGTGAAAAATGTCCTTAAGCAGACGAGAGGGAATAATGTCCATGGGTGAGTTAGAAAGCCTCATTAGATGAACAATGTGCTTCAAAGGAGAAAGTGTCAACGGCTCAAAGTTTTCAAGGCAGCAGAAGCATGAAGGGGATCCAGAGGGGTGTGAGGCACCCTGGACTGGACTCAGCCTCACCACTGAGATTCTATCCATAAAATACTTCTGAAACTTTTCACACAGAGCAAGAGATTCAGCAAGATAAGTAGCATAACAGGCATTCAAGAATGAGCTACGGCATTAAAATGTTGGTCTTAGGCTGTTGATTAAAACCACTTTTGATTGATAAGCGATTTTACATGCTTTAGTAACTTTTAGGTATTTGAACAGTGTCTGATTTCCATCTCCTCTCTGTGCGTCTCCACTGACGTCAGAGAGGGAGTACTTTCACTCAGTCTGAGCTGAGGGAGGGATTCAAGAATTTGGTCTTTAGTGGATAGTTTAGAGTTCAAGATATCAAGTACATGTAGAATTAAGGAGATCTGTGCTCCTCCACCCTGAATAAAGTTAAAATGTGAGTTACTGGACACACATTGTGGTTACAAGATCCATAGCATTCCTTCCTCCTAGACATCCCAGTTGTAAACAATAGAAGCAAATGATTAGAGAATAGAGTTTGTCAGACTTTCACAGTGCAGATGTTTAGATTTAGTCGTCTCTGACAGGTGACACCTGTCAATAAGCCGCATGTGTAGAGGGGTAAAAATAAGTATAAAAATAGGTACCCCAACATTATTTTTCTTTTTATATCCTTAATTTTTCTTTGTTATAACTTCTTTAGTGTTTAGTTACTCAGTGCGATTCCACATACAACCACTAGGGGCGCCTGTCGCATTGGTAGCATAGAGAAGGTTTGGAAAACAGAAGAAGAATAAACCTTCCTGTTCGATGCTAATGGAGGCCCGGTGTGTGTCTGATCTTTTCTGAATCACAGGTCAGTAAAAATGTATTTGAAGAGCTTATTGAATCGAGTGTCAACTTGTGAGTCACTTTATGCAGTTTGGGATTGATATTGTGGAGAAAAAGGGACATATTTGTGGAGGCTAATTAATGCTAATGCTAGCGGTCTTTCTGCATGTGTGCTAAGCTAGTTGAGAAACAGCTGAAGGATCCCTGAATTCACTTGAACTTATTGTATTTTGCACACGAAAGACTTTATTTTTGGTCCTATATGTGGTTATTTGTAAAATGAACATGTCTATGAGTTATTGGAAAAACAGAGAACCCATAATTTTATGAGATTTGGTGAGCAAGTAATGGCTTCCTGTGTGTGAACCTTAGTAAAGAGACACAGCATTAAAGGAGCATTTCACCATTTTCAGTTTTGTAGTTGCTTTTTGTGAAAGAGATCAAATATAGTTATTCTGTGAAAACAATGACTACAGTTAAAAGCTAAAATGCTGGTATATTCAATAAAAGTTATAAAAACTATTAAAATAGTTAAAAGCAAAGTTTTGTATTTTTATTTTCATAGAAAAATGTAAGATGGAAGCTCAATCTGTGTGTCTTATCTTTTCTATATCACAGCTTTACACGTTGAACAGAATGAGCACATTAGCCTCAGCCCATCCATGGTTGCCGGGTAACACATGATTAAAGGAGTGGTATTATGGATTTACAGGCACATAATGGCATTTTGCAGCACAATCAAGTAACTATGTTATACTTCAATTGTTATAAAAATTTTGATTTCAGATGTCACAATTTGATGCCTTGAATGTGGCCTCTGTCTCTTTAAAGAGCTCCTGTTTTTTTTGCCTGTAGCATTTATATTTGTAATTTCAATTTGCATCTTATGGTCAATGGAAACACAGCTACTGTTGCTGTTATCCCTCCTTTTCTGAGAACACCACTGTTCAACTGGTCTGCATCTGAACAAACCCACACCTGCTATCTGGGTGCTTAACTGTGAGTGTTTCTGGAAAACAGTGTTTCAAGTAGGAAGCAGATCACTATGAGGCAACGCTCGGCTAGGCAGCCACCTGCAGTAAGGCTTTGTAGCAAAGCATGGCAGTAACAGGCAGCTTTACAGTCCTGAGCATTAATTCTAGGTGACACAGAGCTGCTCTGCAGCTTCTAATGGCCACTGTACAGCTGTCAATACGCACTAATTACATACAGGACCAGTGTTACTGTGCTTCATCAGTTTTATCCTCTGTGTTATTGTGTGGCGCAATAAAAGAAAAACAATACAATGAACTTTTTCCGATGCTGCACTCATCTCTTTCAGGGGAGGAAAAAACCTCAAAGTGTGTTGTCTCCCCCCACCCTCCTATTTTTACCGCGGCGCTACCTGAGCAGAGCTTCTCTTTCTTTCTTTGTTAGGAATACCATCTCAGTGCTGTTTTTTTCTCCTGTTTCGCTTCACTTCTCCAGATGTGGTATCAAAAGTCGACGTTCTCCTCCGCTTCCTGCCAAACTTTCCCTTTGATTCTTAACTCTGTCTGCTCCTCACATTCTGCCTCCTGCTTATGTCACGGCACATTATCATGCAAACTTCTACTTGTTTTTAAAGTGTCACTTTTGACTCAAGTTAAAAAAAGAGAAAAAAAAAATTACAACTCCGTATTTCAGTCTGAACTTTTAAACCGGCTGGCGGTATTCCCATGTTGGCCATTAAAGCGATGCCGTGCTGAGGGTGGTGGAAAATATCTCCTACAACTCTGAGCTGCCACACGGATGCTGCCATAAAGCGCCGCGCAGGACTCAGCAACCAGCCTCATAGTAGTAGTTTTCTTATTGTTTCTTTACCTCAGACGAGCCGCCTGAGCCACTGAAACAGAGAAATGTTCATGAATATTTCCTTTGCTTAAAAATCTGCCTTCAGTGCACAAAAGGCTGCTCGATAAATCAATCCCAAACTGTAGCTGGGGGGCAGTGAACATAGTTAAAACAATAAAATTCTACTTGAGCACTGCAGTGCAGCTATTGATTTTAATCCAGTGTTCGTCCCTTAATCAATCATCTCTTAGCAGAATTAATTCCTGCTTCTTTATTGCACGGGGCGGTCAGCTGCATGGCGAAAAGTCAGACCACTTCTGAAGTCCTTTTGTTTTGTCAAAGTGGCTGGACAAGTGTTTCATAGCGCTTCTTATTGATCTCCTTTGAATTAAAAAGAAAAATACACACTAAGAACCTTATTCAGCTCCTTGAACCTGAGAAAATATCAGAAATTGATTTGCTTGGGATTCAGAAGAGTTGGCCTCTTTGGCTAACCCTTTATGTCAGATTTTAGAACCAGAAACTCATTTCTTGAAAGACATTATGGGAATATGGTGGATTGATGCCTGGACACATGCAGGAAATGTGCGTGAGATTTTTAAAACATTTTTTTTTAAGTAAAAGCAGTAATTAGGTGCAATAGAATATTCCTCTTCAGTAACGTTTGGCCAAGTTCTCAGCAGCCTTGCCCACAAGTTCGTTCATGTTTTACACATTCCTTGATTTTTAACACCATAATGAATAAAACCTATTGCCTGAACACAATTGAAAAGGAAAAGTTGTAAAAAAAAAATATATAGATGGTGTAACTGGGATGTGATTGTAGCAAACAGGATCAGGGATTCTTTGTGTGATTGCTTCATTCAGACGTCCAGCTCATATAAAACATTTCATTTTGTGCATGTTATCTTGGAGTGGGGAGAGAGTCTTTGCACTCCATGATTGGATTAGCAGACCTATGCCCGGGGAGCGGTGTGATACATCCCAGAAATCTAATTTGATTGTCAAAGCTTGGGAGAGTGTGGTTTCTTATCTTGCTTGTGCTGGACTGAAGTACAGGTATTAAAAAAAACAGAGAAGAGTCTGCGTTCGAGCTCCATTGATCTCATTCAAATTGAAATAGGCCCAAGTTCCTAAAAGCAGCCTTTCCCTCCCACCTGTAAGCCCACCAACATCGGCGGGAGCAGTTAGACTTACACCAAGGCTGTCAACACTCCTCGGTCTAAAACTGCTCTTCCCCTCCAGCGCTGTTAACCTGGCAGAAATCTGACAGCAGCAGCAAAAATAAAAAGGAGGCCTTTTAAAAACTGTTGTAGGAATGTGTCAGGTGGGGGCTGATGGACGTGGCTGACGGTGCACACGCATGGAGGATGAGCATCAGCAGACACAACAAGCACTTTATTAGGAGCTCATGTCTGTGTGTCTGCTTATTTAAGCAATTATGTGGTCAGTCCATCACGAAACAGCAACACGATGCTTGTGGTGCTTCAGGTCAGGAGCTCCAGCTCCATCAACCTGCAACTGTTTGTTAAAAAATAATGTAATTATTAAAGGTTCGGTGAATGCACAGCACTGACCTAGTAGAGCACGTTTACTGGCTGATTTGGTTTGTCTGGACTTTTTGTGGTCTGAACTGCTCTATTACTGCTTTGAACAGAACCTAGTAGAAAAAGAAAGTTTTACAAAATTATTTTTGTTTCTGCATTTCCTCGTAACCTTTAATTTTTCCTCAACTCAAAACAAATCAAGGAACATGTTTTACAGATTAAAAACTGTTTGAAACTTTGATCTGTTTAATGAAGAAAACTCGGATTATTTACTAATCACCTGAATAAGCAGGTAAACGTTTAAAGTCACTGGAGTCACTGCTATTCGTTACACAACAGATTTCAGTGAGCAAACCAGGACAAAACAGTGGATTAGTATTGTGCAAAAATTTAAACTTCCCTCATTTCTCTGTGTTTACTTCCCAGGGACCCAAACTTTCCAGTTTGTCAAAGTGCCCTTCATTTCGTCCGAGTCCATTCCATGTAAAGCTGTCTTCTCTTCGCTTCCCACACCGACACAGATAGGCAGGAGCTGATTCTACATCCTTAACAACAGAGGTGAGTACATTTCCACTAATACGCTTATTGCCTTGATAAGTTTCTTTTTAGCGCTAATTTTGAAAATATTTAGTGCATCTTTATCTTCCCTTAACCTTAACTTTGTTTTTTCTGTATGAATACTGAAGAGCTCTTTTAAGTCGCTTTTTTGTAAACTTGGTGTTAAAGTTTTAGATATTGACTATTCTTCAAGTAGTCAATATAGAGGCAATATGGATCAACAATCTACAGCTAAAAACAGGAGGTGTGAAAACTAACAATGCCAGAGTTTGCAGCGCCTAACGGGTAACGATGGCATCGTTTAAATTATATTTTCAGATGTTTTATTGGACAGTTACTTAGAAAGCCAAGCATTCATTAAACTGACATAATTTACAGTTCTGTACAGTAAGGTCACGGATTATTATGGCCATCAAAATGTGTGAACAGTGTGATCCTGGCTATTTGAGGGTTAAATATTATAATAAATACACTCAGATAGTGGTGAAGAGGTGGCAGAAATCTGAAAAATTGTTGTTTTAAGATATATTATTTTCATGCCTTAGCTTGGTTGTTGTCAGAGTGCTTATGTTGTTAGCAGCTAGCTCAGTGCCTCACGGACACAAAATATAATGTTTATTTAGTGGCTGAATAAACCAACTGTGCAGTTGGTTGATGCAGAAAGAACCACTGCTAATCAAGCACAAAGCAGCAATTTGGTGCTTCAATATTTAAGTGTGACAAATAGAGCAAAAGCAGAAGAAATCTGTGGTGGGATAGCTGCTTTTTATGGCCCTGTTGTTTAACTGATCTTTAACATTGGGTCCCACACAGATAACTAGCAGTGTGTTCAGTTCAGAGGTCTAATATGGAATGTCATTTTAAAACATTTCTGGAGCTTTTGCATTCATCTAGTCTCCAAAATACTAAATAGATTTCTGTTTCAGGGATTCTTATTTCATCTTCACAGCTATCTGCATTGCCTCCATGTAAAAATCTATTTTTTCCTGCTGTCTAACATCTTATGAAACTGATAATTGTTTGTTGACGGTTATCCCTTGAGTTTAAGAGGCTGAAATAAAGATAATAACTTTCTAAATCCATCAAAATTTAGAAAGTTATTCTAAATTTTCTACATTAAGTTCTGGAGAATATTAATTTACCTAATATTCTCCAGAACTGAAACTCAATGAAAGAAATAGAATCGTCATAAGTCTGTGAAGATGTTACTTTAAGGAATAAAATCTCATGTTGTTCAGGTCATTTATATTGCCCTGCCAAGCTCATTAACTGCTAATGTTTGTTTGCCTCATCCCCATTAAAGCTCTGTTCCAGAACAAATGGGCCTCACCAATTGATGCTGCTAGTTTTAACACTCGACATCAGCCACTGACACAGAAAGGTTCGACTGTGAAAAGCTTTTATATGACAAAATGGTATATCACAGAGGAGTTCTGATTCCGTCTAAATCAAAGCCTCCTTTTGATTCCCTTCAGTGTTACCTTTTGTTTTATGTCAGAGTTTAGAAAGAAGACGAAAGCTTGAGCCTTCAGTTTCTTTCCTGAAGCCTCTTCGCCTGACAAGTGCTGCAACTTTGCCATATTTTTTCCACTGCGTTTTCACTCAGTAATTAATAAATGGCAGTGTGTCCCGTCCTGATGCAACCTAATAGATCAATCTTCTGATTGATCTATTGATGCATACAATGGCCAAGCAGTAGAAGGTAAATACAGTGTTGCATTTTATGCAATGCCTGGTGAAATTTTATAAAATTATTGAACAGAAAAATAAATGGATCCTTACTTTTCAATTGAATTAAAAAGAAAAACTTTATTTATTCCAAAGGGAAATTGAATTTTATAACACATATCATCCAAGCCTTAATAATAATAATTAATTATTAACATCTAAGCCAGCCTGGTGCTGTTCTTTTGACTTGTACCTGACTGGGGATCTGACAGCCAGAGGATCATTTATACTGAGGAATTGTATCACTAAAGGCCACTGATGTGTGCCTGAACTGACACGAAATTTAGGAAAGCTACTTGGTAAATGCTAAATAGTAAAAGAAAGGCAATTAAAATTTAGACTGGTAGCCATTTACTGTTTCTGTAACTTTGTGTAAAGAAAGAAATATTGTCTTACATATTATTACCAATGAATTAACCAGTGCAACAATTTGAAACAAAAAAAATGTAAAATTTTGCTGCTCCTTGTATGACGGCGACCATAGATCTCCTAGATCCCACCTATCACAAACAACAGCAAACCGAGGGAACAAACCGAACCACATTTGTCTCTGCACCACTTGGAGGAGTTAGGGTTTTATAGAACTTCCTGGCAACATGCTTGCCACCCTTTAACCATCAAGATCATTTGTTTTGTGCTTCACAGCATGATAAAGTTCATTCTGTACTTGGAATACAAGAGGAATACCAGAAATGAACTCAAACTTTACTTTTTATGGTTATGCGGAGGATCTGCACAATCTGAGTTTTCGTCATGCCTTTTTTAATAAAAAGAGCAAATAAAGATAATCTAGAATTTCCTTGTTTCATCCCAGCTGATTTCCATTGATGGCTGATTAACAGGTCTTTGCTGAACTGCAATCACCTGAACCTGGAGCATTAAAGCAGGGAGACATCTACAACATGCAGGGCAGTGCGCCATGAGGATCAGCTGTTGGCTAAAATAATCCAAAATATTAATTCACAAGAATCAGATGACTTCCCAGATTTCCTAAATGATAAAATTGACCACTAAAACCCCCAGAATCAATGTGAATGTGATAACTTGCTGAATTTTAATAACAGAAACAGATACAGAGATCCGTGTAGGGATCTCCAGGCTGGAGCAGATCAATGATGAATGAGAACTGTTTCATTAATCAATCAACTTCTAGGAAAACCTGCACAAGACCATACTGTCTGGGACACATGTTCACATTAACCAGATCAAACAAAACAAAGTCTGGAGTCCACCTCAGTGCAGCTCAAACTGGTGTAGATGAAAAACTGTATTCAGGTCATCAATATCTCATTATCACAGGATGGAAAGACAATGTGCAGAACATGCTGATGGCAGTCCAATCCTGGAGGTATTTGGGCTGAGTGGAAGCTATAATGGCCCTGCAAACATTCCTCAGACTGGAGGAAATGGAGCTCTTGTTAGGAGTTATTTCTCAGCAGTACATTAATGACCCTCGGTTCTCTTGTGAGTGATTACAGCAGTGGTACTCAATAAAGATTCAGTGTTTGTGTTCATGAGACCAGAGAACACATTATGCACTGGCCAGTTTCCATTCATATGCAATAAAACCTGTTTGAAATTAACCAAAATTTGTAATAGTGATTACATACAGTGGGGAGAAAAAATGGGTGATTAAAAGATAGAAGCAAAATTTGATTTTTTGTACATGGTTCTCAACTGGACAACTGTGGCCTGCTCTCCCCAGTTCAGGAGTCTTCCTCAAGAAAATGCCTTTATTTCAAGCTCTGTGGGACAGTTCTTTATACTGTCTCTTAGGCTGAGATCTGTCACCTTACTGAGGAAGCTCACTTTGTCAGGTTCGAACCGCATCTAATGACCACAAGGAAGGGTCAGAATGCAGACAGACCGGTAAATGGAGAAACTTTGCTTTTTGGCTCAGGTCTTTCCTGATCTTTGGTGGAGTTCAACTTTCATTGTGATCTTAACATGTTTCATTAAAAATATGTTGGCACAATCTTATTCAGAAATTTCTTAAACAACTCTGGTCATTTGAATGTGGCTTTATTGTTGTGTAGTGGTTTAATTCACTGACGAAACTCGACCCAAATCTCCAGTCAGTCTACAGGTCGCTTTCTGAAATCAGCTGTTTGGCGTTGGGCCATTCAGGGTTGGCTTCTTTGTCCTGGCAAACTGTCCAGTGTCCCCCATGTCCTGCCAGTTGTTCCCTGGAGACAATAACCAGAACCACACAGCAATGCAAGAACTCATAATGTATAGAACATAGATACCAGGTAGGTTCATATTTTCATTTGGTAACTTCAAATTAAACATTAAAGACAGAAATCTAGGCGTCGAAGAGAAAAGGGTTCAGCCTTAGATTGGCATGAGTGTCTCTCTTTCAGTTTATCAAATGTCATCTAGAGGCACTTTACAAAAATCAATTCAATCACACACACATTCCAAATTATTCCAGTTAACAACAGTACAGTATGCTCAATTCATTATTCAAAGCAGTTTAAAGTGTTTCTGATTAGAGAAACCCAGCAGATTTCTAGATGTTCAGCATGTAATCAAGCGTGTTGCTTTTATTTTACCACCATAACAAAAAAAATGTGCTTGTTTACCCATGAATGCCACTGAACTTACACTGTCCTCTCCATGAATCTTCTTCCCTTGAACCTGTGTGTTCGCATGTGTGTGGGTGTTCGCATGTGGGGGTGCTCGCGTGCGTGTGTGTGTGTGTGAGCGTGTGTTACTGCAGTCAAAGGGATCTCATAGCCAGACTGAAACGTGCTGGCCCAAACGTTCCTTGCTGACCGAAGCCAGTACTGGTTCCCGGTTCTGAAGGTCTGAACAGATGGGTTTGTCGGGGCGGAGTGCTGCTGTTCATGGCTGGCTGACTCAACGCCACAGGGCACAGGAACCAGTCTTTTGGAGGGCTTATTTTGCATTTCCTTTTTGATTTTAAAAAAATATATTTTTATGTTTATCATGTTCTGGCTGTCAAACAGCAGGCTATGATTATGAAAAAGTAATTATGATGTGTCCGACTGAGCACATCATAGAAAAGTGCCACCAACCAGTAAAATTAGTTTCAGTCCAAATGGAGTGACACTGCGCCGTCGGCTGCATTTGCAGAAAGCATGTGAATGGAAGTTCAGTGCTTACTGTATACATCCATCATTCATTTATCTACGGCGGGTGAGAGAAAAACCGGCACCACTGAGAGAGAAAATGTGGAAGGAATAAATATGATTTCCATCAAAAGAAGCTCAGGCAGCAGCAGCATGAAATAATTAGTGAGTGGCAGAGCTCCGCCGGGGCTGGGGCTCTGTGAGAGGCTGATTCCCCATGAGGAGAGCGGGCCCTAAGCCACGCAGTTCAACTCATTAGCAGTTGACAAAACAAAACACATTAAAAAGCTAATCAAAAAGTGCTCAATGAGCAGCACAGTAAAAGAGGAAATTAATTAGGTTAGTTTGGATCGAGTGTCAGCCCTCTTCCCTGATTGAAATATCTTGATTTTTCTTTCCACCCACTCCAAAATTTTCATTACAAAAATTCCAGATCTTTTTTCATTTTTATGCATACACACTAATAATTTGGGATAAAATCAGACACTTTTTCATCTTGGTTTTGGGAGTTAGAATTTCTAGAATGAAAACATCTAAATTGGAGGGAGATGGAGGGCGCTATATAGAGAAAAATATAGTCAAAATATGAATCAAGATGTTCCATTGTAAATTAAAATAATTCTGTTAAATCTCTTATGTTTTTTTTTTTTTATCCCATCCTCCTTAACATGTACAACACCACACATCAGTAAGGTGTGGCACAGTGGGACAGGTGAAACTCTATACAGAACAGGGAGTTAAGTCTTGCACAGTCCAGCTACAACCCCAACTTTAATGTATCTTAGACATATACACCTGCATCCATAGCAATACGCCATATTTTAATAAAATTGAATAGCAAAATATACAGAATTTGCAAGCAACGTGAGGAGCCAGAATAGAACAAAATGCCAGCAGAGAGAAACAGGGAAGAAACAGGTTTAAACGGGAGGAACAAGGGAGGAGTGTGAGGAGAAGAAGTGTATAAGTACTGGGAGAGTGAATGCTGGAACAAAGAACCTGGGCTGGTTAGTTACTGGTTTGCAGGTGTTATTGGATAGAGCAGCAGGCTGAAGAGAAAGAGAGAGAAAGTGACACAAAGGAAATTAGTCTGACACAAAAAAAGACTAGACATAAGAAACAGAGCTAGACTAGAGTAACAAAGAATAACTAGACACAAGAAATATTTAAACATAATGAAGTATGTTTTTAATGAAACAATGTTTGACATTGTCTAGCAAAATGTTTTTACGTCAGGCTACATAGCTGCTACATCGCTGAGCTGCTCTATGCTATAGTTGGGATTTGTTGTTTGCTGCTGAGCAAAATCATTTTGTGGCTAAAACAAACATTATTTTACATCAACTTCTAAGTTATGTGAAACTTCTGTTAAAATCATTTGAAGGCTCAGAATCAGTCCAGTACCGGTACCGGTCCACATTCTCAGGGGAGAAAGACTCACCTGGTATAAATTACATTTTTAACTATTGGAGTTACGCTTAAGAGAAATTTATTTAATCATAGAATGTCATGAATATGTGTGTAGAGCTGCACCGATTGCAGTCTTCTGGCCGATCCCTGGTTACCGATCTTTAAAAAGACTGAACTGCCGATTTTGATTTTGGGTGATATTTTTTTTGTCTGAAATGTCGCTAAATGTAGCAAGAAAACCACTGAGTTGGCAACAGTGGGGTGAATATTGTTAACTGTAGACGTTCAGACATGACCTGGTGGCTCGGTCTGTCAGTCAAACCTCTCACTGCAGAGCAGAAGAGGACAGAGGCTGATTTTTAAACTTTTGCTGACGAAGATAAGATTAGGGGATAAGATGGACTTCACATGTAAGTATCAGCAGATCACGATCCCCCAAAATTATGGAAATTGGCGCCCAGAAATCAGTTGGCCAATAAATATATCCTATTATACATGTACAGTATATAATGTAAACAGCACTGCCAACAGAGATGCAATAAGTTTATAGCAGGTGTGTGAATGATCTAATGATCGGACTGCTGATTGCAGCCGGTCCACATTGTTAGCAGAACTAGAGGGCCCCAAAACCACATTTCGCTTAGAGCCCCTTGGAGGCTTGGACCGGCCCTGCACAGAATAATGATAAAACTAGAATGAATAAATCTAGTTTTATCAGCCCAGGAGCTGACAGCCTGGGGTCTGCAGAGTCCTGAGGGTCTGCAGGACTCTGGTGAGCATCCATCCCTCTCGACCCCCCACAGAATAGCTCAGGTTTATCAAATAATGATAAGTAAACAATAATAAAACTAACAAGAAACTCATATGTTGTTTTTGCTTGTGTTCACTTATCATTATGTATATATCTTATGAAGCAGTTGTTTTATTTGTTTTTACTGCTTTGAAATGTGTCGCATGGCTGTGCTGCCAATTTGTGGCGCTGCTAGAACATTGCTTACCGATTATGACGTTTATTATATATACTCAAACTGTTTGAGTATATGGCTCAAACAGTATATGGTTTAGCCATATACTGAATCTCATGATATTCTTTTTAGTGGTTGGTTGATGTAATTTGTGCATGTTTTGGGACAAATGAGCATTGTTAACCCTAAATTATCTCATCAACACTGGCATAACTATCTCTTTTTCTGCCTCTTGTAAGATAATACTGCTTGTCCTCTTTTAGTAATTATCTCATGTACACTCAATGTCTTTGTATATAATGAATCAAAAGACAACATCATCCAGCATATAGATAAAAGCCACACATACAGAGAGAAACACAGTGTTTGTTTAATCCAAACTGAAATAATGCAGCCTTTTCTCACCCTGCAGGCAGAAACATAAGAAGCTGGTTCTCTGACAAACATCTACATCATTAGAATTCAAATCATTTACAGCTGTTCAGACTTAATCACATGCATTATCATTTACACACGGATGGTTTTTCAAGTATAAGCCACATTAGCAAATATCAAGTCACATTTAAAAATCCAGTTCTCTGTTTAGGAAAGGATATATGAAGAGATTCACTCGTGAAGTAACCTTAAAGCTGTTATGTAGAACAATGGCATGGAAAGTGACAAAGCTCTCCAAAGGGTTGTGAATACAACCCAAAAAATCATTGGCTGCCCTCTCCCCACACTGGAAGACCTGCACAGACTGCTGTCTAAAACAAGCACAACACATCAGAAAGGACACTTCCCACCCCGGACATTCTCTGTTTACACTGTTGCCTTCAGGCATCCGATACAGAGCAATCAGAACAAGAACCAACCGCCTTAGAGACAGTTTTTACGCGACAGCAATAACAAAACTAAATGCAATCAGAAACAACCATTAATCATCATGAATGATGTGTATCAGCCACTTGTTATTTACTTCTTACACTGTGTGTAAATTCTGAGACAGTTATCTTTTTTTGCACCGACTTATGACATTTCTCAAATTTCATTGTTCTTGTGACAATGACAATAAAGATTTATCTTATCTTATCTTGTTCAGGTGAAAAAAAGATTTTGACTGTTAAGGGATGGTGATCGCCTGACAGTAATATTCATGTTTGACCCAGAACATTGTTTATGATTAACCCAGTAGTTACATCCACAGATTATCTTAAGTGATGATTGCAGTGCCTCATAGGTCAATAAATTATATTAAAAAATAAATAAATGTTCTGCGACAGTGACGGAAAGAGGCAAATCTTCATGAAGGGAGTTCTAAATATAAACCATGGATTCCCCAGGCTTTAGCTTTGTAAACCAAACGCTCTGTTTCACATCATAGAACAAAACGTGTGCACTGAATGAACGAGAATCTCTTTTTTCAAAATTGTTTGCAACTTGGTGAGGTGGGATGGAGAGATAGTACATGTACAACCAATCCCTAAGCTCAAAATATTGGAGAGAATCATTTTGTCATCTGTTTTCACATAAACAGATCTCTGAAACTCAACAATTTCTATCAAATTGCATCAACTGCTGGAACCTATTTCACCTGCAAGGAATCTTCCATGTTAACTGTCCGTCAGATGCTCCAGTAACTGCCTGGTGACACTCACCCATCACATATGCCCATAACTAGTCTGCTTAAGAAAGAAATTATGTCCAAATGGTGTAATCTTAATGGATACATGAATTGATTCTTTTTCTTGTCAGCCAGTGTATTCTCAACAACATGTTAACATTTAGCATAAATAAAGATCTCTGCAGGATAATTCTTTGTTAATATACAACTCAGTCATCTTGAAAAATATGACTGAGTTTAATCCATTTTAATGCATTTCGTTGTACAAAAAGTGATATAAAAATACTTTTATACAATCAGCCACTGTAGCTGGTCCTTATGTGTGCAGCTGAGTCACATGACTTCTAACACCCAATCACAAAGGAGAAAAAATTGTCTGATTTCTGATAATCAACAGTGAGATGAAAATATGTTGGGACAGTCTTAAGACTTCCAAAATTCAATGGTTCAGATGATTTTAATTATATAAACTGATTTCTCAGCTCAACTGCCTTAGAAAATAAAAAAACCTGTTTGGAGCAACAATCACATATTATGCGACCTCCACAGGATAAAGCACTAATGTTAACAGCTGGGGTTTAGGTTTTTCAAGGTAAATGACTGAGTTATGTGACAATAAAAAGCCTATTTTACCCGACTTTACTGGGCTTGTATAATCAGACAGATGGTAGATTTTGCCTCCATCCTTAAGAGAAAAATTATGTTTTATAAAAACTGAAGTTTAACAAGAATGCAAACATTTACTCCCAGACTAGTCTGACACTCCAGCAGATGACCTTGCAGTTAATGGGCCAACATGGTCACTTTGTTTTGTTTTAGTCTAAGCTGAATGACCAAACTCTTAATACACCAAACACAAACCAACTGTTGCAGATTTACTTCACCGTCCAGATGGTGGGTAAATGAACCACCTTTCTGTTTTTACACTTTCCACATGGTACGCGCTTTGGATAAACGTTCAATCCATGTGAGCTTGAATATAAAAGTCATTCTTTTTAATTAACTCCAGTTGGTTTGTTTGTATGTCTCTTCCTTTTTACGAGACAAAAAGAGGATTTAAGAGCCAAGTCATGGTAACTTTCAGTGAGTGTGCTGCTGTATCTGATCTTACCGACACACAGCATGAAAATAGTGGAGTCATCTCGGGGTAGTTTGGGTTGATAGTTCAGGTGGAGGCTCTGCAGTGACTCCACCTGAACACTCTGAGCCTCCTGCAGTTTGTTGAAACAGCTTTCTGGTAGACCTGCAATCAGTATGATAAATGATAAATAGCAAGACCTCCTGTGCTTCTCATGGATTAAAGGAAAAGCCCACCAAGGACTGAGACTCCTTGCAGTGCCATCATTGACCTTTGAAGTAAAAGTTTTGGCTGTTAATAAATGTTTCTTTTTTTAAATTCTCACTTTGAGTGGTTAAGAAAGTTTTCCTTAGTTGAAGAGCTTCAACAGAGACTCAAGTTCTGTAGGTTTCAGTTCACAACACTTCACTGACCCAACTGTAAATAAGGAAGTTATACAAAAAAGAAGATACAATGGACTTTAAGGCTAACGCCCCCAAAAGATGGGACTATAAGCCTTATTTATCTACGTTTATAAGAAATTGCATAAAGTATTTTTCTGTGTTTAGCTAAATGTGTCAAATTTAGAGGAACAGGCTGACAACGACACAGAGTTCAGAAGTCTGAACTGAAGCTTGATACAGTATTGGGAAACTTGTGGACTCTCGGGATGTAGGACTGGAAGATAAACACTTGAGACTGATCCTATAATGAACTCACAGGGGTTTAACAGGTTGCTCTAACTATTTGGTGCACTTGATACAGTTCAGTGTGAAAGCAATTTTGGTCTCCAATTGAACTCAGTCTACCAGACTATCAAGTGTAAAAACACTTCATGCTTTGTATGTAAAACAGAAACCGCAACCCAGTAATGTTTAAACAGTTCTTAATGAAAAAAAAAAATTAATGTGTAAGTAAGAACAGGGCTGGGATTTCTGTTTGGAGACAGAAATCCCATCCAGGACCTTGGCTAGCAGAAATTCTTGACACTTAGACCGTATGGATAAGAGAGTGTCAGTTTACTGGGGATTGTTTCACCCACAGGACATGCGGAGAACAGAACTCTACACACTGAAAACTAAAAGTAGTGCAACTAAGTATGGATTTTGATAGCAATTTGGCTGGCATGCACGCACCGCTACTGTGAACTGGTTTCACCAAGAGAGAGTAAATGATCACTGCAGTGGAGCAACATGGGATTTGACTGGATTGACAGACATAGATAATACTGGAGGACAGAGAACCAGTCAACTGGTTATTTGTGGTCAGGCCATCCTAACCACAAACTCTGCAGTTTGTGTTTAGGTGTGTTAAACTCATCAGATTGCAGGTGGAGGTGGTTAGGGTAAAACTGAGGAGATGGATCTGGAGTCCTGGAGGAATTTAGTATTTGTTACTAGGAGAGAGATGAAGTTGTAGAAATGCTCCAAGTTGAGATAACAGGCAGTTGTGTACTTGTTGATTAATCCAAAGCTACACCATTTCTTTCACCACACTCTTCTTTGTGATCTTAACTTTCCTGCTGCATTAAATGTATGTCTGCCCTTCAGCTTTACCCCAGCGTGCTTCATGGCCCGGTCAGGGTCCACTCACAGAACCCGAACCAGAGGAAGCCAGGAGCAATCCTTAAACCTGAGCAAGCTGCTGGAGCCCTGGGCTACTGATAACTGCAGCGCTGCTGTTATCTGCTCAGGCTCTCAGGACATAAAACCAGCAGCAAGGCTGACCTCAGGACAGTTAGTCTCCAGCCTGAGACCACTGTGACGCGTCCTTCATCACTTCTGCATCAGAGCAGATGTGCAGGAAGATGTGTGAAGACTTCACTCTTCCATGACCTTTAAATTGCTGATGTACAATCAACAGACTTGAAACTTCGTAAACAGTCATTTCTGTCTGAGCACATAAGTCCTACTGCACACATAATCAATGTCTGAAAGCTTTTCAAAAGCATAAATAAAAGCTCTGGACACTTTACTGGATTAATCCATTCAACACATGGACTGCTTTTATTAGACACACCTTTACATGAGCCAGGGACTCAATTTGTTCCTGTGAAATCCAAGTTAAATGCAAAACTTTCTGACAAGGCTAACAAAGCGTGCAAAACAGAAGCCGCTGCAGCATTTAATCAATGTTATTTTTTCCTAAATGTAAATAGAACATGGACCTTGATGTTTTCCCATTAATCTTGTCTTTTTAGTCTTAATCTCTTTGATGCTTGTGCTGGATTAAAAACAACCTCAGTCCTCTTTTACTTTTATAGATTGCTGCTCCTGCAAACGTTTTCATGCTAATGCAGATAAAGTAATTTGAATTCTGACTGTTGATTTTCTGATGGCTTTGATACTGTTTATCCTGGATGAGCCTGTCCTCTGTTTTCATGTGGAAAATCTTTGTTTGCATTGATCTGATTTATCTTCAGGATGTTTAACATGAGAAGTCATTGTGTTTCTCTTTGCAGTTTAACCCCTTTATGCTGTGAAACATTTTTTATTAGTTCAGAATTTTCATAATTGTAATTTTCAGGCTTTGTTTACGTCTGAATTTAGGGCATCTGACTTCCTCTGGTGCAGGATTACGACACATCTCTTGTAAATGATGTAAAAGTTGGAGAAAATGCCAGATGGCAATTCAGACTGCTGATGCTTTCAAAAAATATTTGATATGTATCTGATTTAGTATCATATATGGAAGTGACAACATTTTTGGAGGGTAGAAATGATTAGAATTGGTCCATTTAGTCTGCCATAAAAAAGAAGAGAGAGTTGGGTTGCATGCTGTGTGAACTTAGCCTTATATTATAATCATCTTATTATTAATGCATGGGCAGTAATTTGTTGAGGTGGATTAGAGACACTTTACAGTCAATTAAAAATACATAACTTTACATTTAAACCTTTTGAATATTTTTTCTCTTACAAAAACTCTGTTGTTTTAACCTACTAATTATAAATTTAGGTCATGTTCATAAAACTATTAACTCCAACTGACTGATATAGCTTCACTTAAAGTTCCTTCTAAATGTTCCTCAGAAAATAAACCCACAGCAGGAATGTCCTTGTTGTAATTTCCATTAGGAGCATGTTCCCTCTTTGACAGATCCGTGGGTAACCATGAGCCATTTTTCGCTTTGTTTCTCTTTAATTAGAAGCTGTCTCACCGTTTCTTCAGACGAGATTGGTGCAGACGAGGTTGGCTGACTTGGTTCTTGAAGAGGCAGTAGGGGGGAAAACACAGCAAAAAGAAGGGGCTTTTACATTAAAGAAACAGCTTATCATGAAAGCTGATCTGCCAAGAAGAGCTCTGTGCTCCACCGACTTGAGATTTTTCTTTACTTTGTCGTCTTTGGATAAAAAAAGCAAACTGTATTATCTCAGTATGAGAGTACAGGATGCAATCAAATATTTTTATTATTAAAAAGCAGTAAACTTACATGTCAGAACACATTCGCTCTCAGTCTCTGATAGAATACATAGCCAGACATAGTGGGGAAAAATCATTTGATATTGCACATTGAAGGGTCATTGCAGGTCTGCATGTTCACCAATTAAATCCAAATCAGACTATTCTTCTGGGTGTTTAACAGTTTTTTTGACAGTAAGTGTAAATATTGACATTTAAAGCCTTTTTTTAAAGAAAGATAATTCCTGTCTTTTCAACTCCTCCAAACCAATTTTTCAAGTGTCAGCCTTCCCCTCATCTCATATTTCATTCTTCACTTAGCAATTACCCTCCGGCAGGAGAGCAGAGCCGCAGCCTTTCTAGAGAATCTAACAAATTTTCCTTCAGGTGTCCAATAAAATGTGAGGAAAATATCCTTTTGTCTTCCTCCCGTTACTATCCTGGTATTTTGTAAACCGGTGTGGCTGAATTTCTGGCGTGCTCTGACTTTCCACCCTGCCAGAGAGCATCCCCATCAGCAGGTTTTCCACAGCCTACATGAAAGCTCTTGTTATTTGCCAGCACTTCAACTCTAAGTAGATTACCCCAAAGTGAGCGTTACACAGTTCAGATTCCACTCGTGCGGTCATAAAATGCCAGCAGCACCCACGTGCCACACTTAGACTGTCCCTTAAAGCAAAACAAACCGGTCTGTAAATCAAACTGAAGCCATAAAAATGTTTTTTATTCTCCTCAAAGTTCCACAGACTTTCATCCTTTCAGACAACCACTGCAGACATCCGTAGACGCTACAGTGGATCTGAGATAGTTGACTTTTTGCCCTTTTCTCATCTGTCTTCCTTTGCATGGTTGACAGCCTTGTTAGTTTAATATTTTTCTGCTTGTTGGGTCAAATTTAGATAAAAATGAAAACAACACTGTTCTGTGGCTTGTGGTTATGTAAGCATCTAAAGTCAAAGCTTGGCAGTACCTGGGAGTTCACCCGGTACTGCCAGTGTTGAGAGTCCAGTGTTGTGGACTGGACCCACAACACTTATGCTCTTTACGGGAAGCGTCAGAGCAGACTCTACCTGCTGAAGAGGACGAGGTATTCTGGAGTACAGCCGTAACCTTTTTGAATTTGCAGAGTGGCGTCAGCCATTTTTTATGGTGTAGTATGAAAACAGAACAGCAGATTTGTACTGAGATTAAATTACACTCAGGTGTTAACTGATTGGGCCTGCAGTAAACTGTTGTTTACCTTCATCTCCTCCAGTAGCCCCTCAGTTGGACCCTCTGTGGACGACTCTTTTCTAGATTCCTGGACCTTAGCCTCTCCTTGCCTCTCACAGCTCTGATACCCTCTCCTCTGTTTCTCACCTTCGCTGTTCCTCAGATTGCTCCAGTAAAAACACCTACCAGGTTACACCATCAGTCTCCAGCTGCCTGACCACCCTTCAATGCTCTCCATTACCTTTCAAGGAGAAAGAATCACTATCCGAACCGCTCACCCCTCCCTGCCCAACCTCAGTGGTGAAGATTAAAAACTAATTCACACGAGGACTTACCTCTCCTGTAGATCCACTTGATCCCCGTAAACGGTAAGACTAATTCCTCGTCTTCCTTGCCTGCCGTCCTCAACTTTAACCACTCACTTTTCCTCCTCGTGTGGTTCTGGGTCGATCCTTCCTCACCAGCTGCTTACGGTCCTGCACAGTTGTGCAGTAGGGTTGCACTTGTGTGGCCATAATTGTTTCCCTCACCAGAGCCTTTTGAAAAATAAGAACATTAGAACAGATTACCATTAGTCTCAATATCCTCCAGGATTCTCAGTTAAGTCAAAAATGAAAGACTCCTACTCTTTAAACAGAATTAATTGTATTTATTATTTTATAAGATATAAAGATTTGAGACTTTCTTTCAAGGTTTTGTTTGGCTTTAATTCCAGCTGTACTCTTAACGTCTTTGGATAGCAGCATGTTTACCACCTTGTTGCGTCAGCCTTGCTTTTAACAACATTTTGTAAGGGTTTGGGAACGGAGGAGACCAATTGTTGCAGTTTTCAAAGCAGCATGTTTTCCCATTTGGGCTTTATGTGAAATTTTGGCTGCTGGTTGTTCTGACCCCCTTTTTAAATGTATTTCTTGTTCCAAAATGGATGACAGCTCTGAACTGCAGGGAGACCAAATTTCCTTTGGCATTTTTCTTACTCTGGAAAGAAAAAGCCTTTGAAAAGTGCATGTCACATGTACTAATGATTACGACAAAATCACAAAAACTATATTTAATTTTTTTTCTTCCCCTAAACGGTGGTACAGTTGGTACAGTTGGTTAATCGCAGCAAGAAGGTTCTGGGTTCTGCACCGAGTTTACATGTTCTCTTTTTGACCATGGTCAATCTTTGGGACCAATGGTCAAAAAACCTGCATGTTGGAAGTTAATCAAACAAGAGTTTGTACCCTGGACTCTGTCCACACCTGAGGAATGAATGTGAGATGATCGGCAGCCTCATTTGAGGATCAGCTTTCAGATCACACTCTAATGCAGACAGGAAGGTGAGCGAAAGTGAGGACAAACAGGAAGTAAAATGTAAACAGGATGTAATGTGTTACCTGGAAGTGGTGGTCCAAGGAGATCCTCTTCAGCAACATGGATCTCTATGAACTTAAGTTCTTCGAGATGTAACAGTTGAAGATGGAGTGTGTCCTTTTACTTGGGATTGTTTCACCACAGGATCATAGCGATGAATCCTCTGGGAATCTGGGGATGAAGACTTCACAGAGAGTGGAAGTTCAGGTACCAGGGTAAGTTGGATTACACACACTAATCCAATGGTCAGGTTTCACCATGAGGAAGTGAGTGGTGACTGTCTGTAACCGAAAGATCAGTGGTTAGGTGAACAGCACAGGTCAGCAGCAAACAAGCCAGAAGAGATCCAGAATCCCTGAGGCATTAATCAGGGTTCAGGTACATGGAGAGATTCAGAAATAAAATCAGAGTAACTCACTGTGTAGACAGGAAGCAGGCAGAGGTGACTAGAAAATGTACAAAAAAAAAATCCAATCTTTTTCCAATTGGTGAATGCCACGTACTGAAGAATATATAGTTTCACAAAGTGCTACACTCCTTAGTGTGGAAGTTATTACTGAGGGAAGAATAAGGAAAGTTAGTAGGATGAATGGATGGATGGATGGAAGGAACATTTGGGCAATAAGAGCAGGAATAAATTCTGGAAATTCAAACATTTCTTTTATTCTTTCTTTGTTTTTTGTCCTGTAGCTTCTTCAATGGTTTCTGATGGGTTGGTTGAAACACTTTGGGGTTTCCATGAGCAGTTCTAATACCAAAAGACAGGGTTGTCATTTTAATTCACAATTTTCTTTACATGTACAGATTTTGTTTGTGTAAAATGGGGAAAAGTTCTGTTACTCTAATACAGCTTTTGTTAGAAAGAATTTAGAAGAAGCAGTCTGAAGCAAACCATTTAGGTGACTTTCAGTCAGACTGAGGCGTCCCTCTCTGTCTGAAGTCTTAGACCTTCTCCCAGTCTGACCACTAGCAGCCAGCGGGATCTGACCTGATCTGGGCGCTAACGAAGAGCTTTAGCTCCATCAGTATGGCAGTCTGTAGCCGGCAGTCTCCCCTGTCCGCTTCCTTAAGATGGATGAATGAAGGTGGAAGGGTTCTAGCTTATTAGACGGAGGAAAACCCCCCTCTTCCCTCCCTCTCTGTTTGATCTGCAGCCCCGCCGTCTCCCGGACTCTTACATCACTTCTCCCAGATGTTTCTAAAGTGTATCTCATGTCAGAGCCATTTATTGAAGGAAAGAAAAAAGAGAAGGAAAAAGACAACAAATAAGCAAAATATTTCACTTCAGATAGCTTTTGATGTTACATTGCAGACATTTTTTTTAACTCCAGCTAGTTCAGTGATGTTTATTTGCAATAAGGAATGCTTGTCAAGGTGCTGTCAAGAAGCAGTAATAAAGCAGTAATAGTTCACTGTGTAAACACAGCAGGGGTCTGCAACCTTTACAATCCAAAGAGCTATTTCTGCCCTCAGGCCAGTGAAATTAAACTTTAGAACCACAAATGTTACCTGACCTGTAACATTAGACAATTTATGATTTTTGATAAATATCTACAAAAGGATCCTTCTGTGAGAGGTTAATATGAATAAACAGTTTTTAATCGAACAACGAGACAAGTAGATTCAGACGGATACTTTTAGTTTCATTCTGTTGTGGAAATTCAATGAAACAGCTAAAAGCTGCATTTGTTTTATCTGTATTTAAAACTATTATTTGCTCTTTTTTTCTGCTGAAAAGATCAAGCTGTGACCCTCTGTGGACATTGCTTTTCAAGTCTTACAATAGATTCTCAATTTAACGTAGGCTCAGTCTCTGTATGATGACTCTTGATGAGCTAAATTCAGCTTCAGTCCACTTCTTGTGAAACTCTCCCAAACTCTCAAAAGAATTTTGCTCAGCAATCCGGTCAGGGCTGAAGTTATTGTAGCTGCTGGTGAACTTTTTCCTTCCTCTCAACTCTAAATATGCTTGAACATGGCAGTCCATAAACAACCAGCTTCTTTAGCAAAGAACCTTTGAGTCTTCCCTGCTTATAGAAAGACTCATCTGTCCAGTCAGCTGTCTTCCTCCTGACTGGGACTACTGGTACCATTTAGGGTCATGGAACCCTACCAGCTGTTTGGAGTTAATTAGCTGGTTAGGACGTGACATCATTTTTATAGTTTAATTTTCTGAGACATTGAATCTGAGTTTTTCTTTGTCTGTAAAATAAAAAGTAGTGAAATTTACAAGGAATAAAGGCTTGAAATATTTCACTACACGAGTTGAATTTGTATATTAGTTACATTTTATGAATTGAGGGAGACAAATGGGAAACATTTTCCATTATATTTATATAATTTTGCCTGCTGTCCATTTTCTGAACCTGTTAAAATTGAATAAAGGTAATTAGTTGAGTTCTGAAGTGGATTTTAGAATTAGAATTCAACTTTATTGTCATTGCACTGTCACAAGTACAAGCAACGAAATGTAGTTTTCATCTGTCCAGAAGTGCTATACAGGATATAGATATTTATTTACAGGTGTACCAAATAGCAATGAGGTGTGCAAAAGAGTAGTGGCAAGGAGCTATAACCCTTTATTGAAGGGTATCAGAGTAAAGGAGTAAATATAAATGCATGCCACACTTTACAGATTTTTATTAGTATGAAATGGTTAAAAAAAACAAAAAACATTTTAATTTCCCCATTATGATCTGATTTGTGTTAATGGAATCCTGAAGTTTGTGGTTGTGATGTGACAGAAGGTGAAAATGCACACGGGGTAGAAAACCTAAATCTGAGGGAAACATGGCTAATGAAGCAGCAAGCGGAAGGGACAGGGCGCTTCACCGATGGCCGGAAGGCACAGCAGTGGATCCAACAGGGGAAACAAATGGACCAGGTGAGGAAATGGCCCAGAGATGCAGTTATACTCAGGAGAGACAGAGATGTGAAGAAGACGGGACAGCTTTGGGAGGGCTCGTGTTTTACCGAGCTAACTGGTTGCATTAGCAGTGACAGGGATGAAAGAGACCCAAGTCTGGGTTCTTTCCAAGCTCATTAAACACAGAGCCAGCCTGAAGGCCTTCCCCACCACGCAAACGCAGCATCAACTCCCCAACTTTCCCGTTGTGACACACTGGAGGGGGCATTTGTCACGCAGAATGCCGGTACAGTCGGTGACCAAGGGCGACTCAGACACAACAGGCTGAGCAGAGTTACGGAGACGCGTTGAGTTTGATGTTGAATGTCACTGTAACCGGCCTCCCTCAGGCTTTCTGTCTGCGTGGGTGTGCGCCCGTGTTTTAGATTCGACTGTGAGCGAGACCGACTGCGATTTTCCTCTTTGAAGACGGAAAGAGCCCAAGACATTCCCATCAATTAGCGGCGCAGTTGTGATGCAGAGTTTTTACAGAGAGCCAAATATAAGCGTGTTGACGAGGCTCCCGATGTTCTCCTTCCTGAGGCTTAAATCACGGCTTAATTAGGTAATGAATCCTGACTGGAAACGCTGACAATAGAAACACAACCACACTCGTAGCTTCAGCGTCTGACATCAAGACCTCAAATGTTTTTTCCGGCTCAGATTTAACGCTACGCTGTCAGAGAGTCTCTTTAGGCCTTTGAATCTGATTGATGCAATAAGCAATAATAAGGTTGAAAGGGTTATCTTCTTGCTTTGACGAATAGACCACAGACATGAGACTCCCCAGTAATTGATCTGCTTTACAACATAACATATATAACATTAAACTCTTGTCGTATATTTTATTTTCCAGGTTTTTATGATTTGTCTTCTTTATTTTACTTCATCTGATCAAATCCAGGGCTGCACAGTGGGGCAGTTGGTAGCACTGTTGCCTTGCAGCCAGAAGGTTCTGGGTTCGATTCCTGGCCCAGGGTCTTTCTGCACAGAGTTTGCATGTTCTCCCTGTGCATGCGTGGGTTCTCTCCAGGTACTCCGGCTTCCTCCCACAGTCCAAAAACATGACTGTCAGGTTAATTGGTCTTTCTAAATTCTCCCTAGATGTGAGTGGGTGTGTGTGGGGGTGTGTAGGTGTGTGGGGGTGTAGGTGTGTGTGTGCATGGTTGTTTGTCCTGTTTGTTTCTGTGTTTCCCCCATTAGGGACAAGGGTGTAAAGAGGATGGATGGATGATCAAATCCAAATAAAAATGTAGTAATGTGATATCAGATAAACAAAACAGAAAAGCTGATATATTTATATTAAAGGGGTGTGTGAACAGTATTATGCATTTCATTAACTGCATTTTGATTGTGATACAGAGGCTGCTTTTCAAAATGGGAAGGAGCAGAGAACATGTCTGTCATGTTTCTGGGTAATTTCCTCACATGTAAGACTGAAAGTGGAGAGACTTGAGACTAAGGGCCTCTTGCAAAAGGTGTTACGATAAAACATGGAATAATTTTATGACTTTTATGCATATTTACCAGGGCAGGTGTGGATGGTGCAATAGATCATCTCATTACAAATTAAAACATTTCTTAATATCTTTACTGTTTCATTGTTCAAAATAAGGCTAAGAAAGAATTATGCTTACAGTTTGATTTAGTCATTTTTGTGTGCTGTATCAGGACTAATATTTGATGCTTTTTGATAGAAATCTGTTGCTGTTTTCACTGAACAGAGATGGATATGATCAAACCCTGTGAGGACAAAAGCAGCTGAAGGCATTTGTGGAGGTTTTAGAGGTGAAGGAGATCCAGGATGATTTGCAGATTGATAAACACATCTGGTATTAAATCCTGCAGCATGTTGTTTTTGTTTCCTGTGATTCAGCTGGGAGCCGTCATGATGTGGATGCCTGTTCTTTCCCAAGGAACTGACCATGTTTAGTAAACAATATCAACATTTTTTTTTCAAACTTTTAAGTAGGAGGTAAATAAAATGAGAAAAGACATAAATATGTTTCATGTTCTCCTGGATAACAGTGTGATCTGTCTGAAACTAAAACGAGTCATTGGCTGAATTCTCATTTTCTTCTCCAGAAGTTAGATAATGAGAGTCTCACTTTAGCCTTCTAAGTTTCAAAAAGATCTCAAACTCAAATAATTCCCAGATTTCCTTAATGTTTGTACATTTTGTTTTATCTCAGGCTGGGAAATCAAAGAGCTTTTCTTTTGAACTCAACCTATTAGCTCCAGGGCATCTGTAAACTCAGGTTATTAATCTCAGTCTGAGCTCATGCAAAGGAAATAAAACCTTTCTACTTTCTCTCAGTGTTATCTCCTACAGTATCTTGTTGGCTGTCATTGTTTCCATGTCATGATTCCTCCCATGTCCTGCCATGTTTCATGCTGATCCTCTGTTTCTGGGTTACAATGACATCCTCAGATTTTTTGGATCACTGAACTCTACAGGCAAAGTGAACAGTGATTTTCCTGATTACTGAAGTAGTGAACATTGACTAATTCACCTTCCTCCCACAGCGCTCACTCACCACAGCTCCTTCTCTCTTGGTTTCCAGCGTTTCCTTCTCGGGACGGTCCTGCGGGTGGAACATTCCCCAGTAAACAGACACAATTCTCTCATCCATCAGAACTCTTAAGTGTTCCTGACAAGAACGGGTCGAGTCTCTAAAGAGGATTACAGGGAAAACCACCTGTGCAGGTAAACATCTACTTCCTGTTTGCATGATTCTTCCTGTTTGTGATGCCAGACGCTCGTCGTCTGACCTGACAGCTCAGTGCGCTGCACAGTCTCATTGGGTAAAGTCTGTTTAAACAGTTTTTACTGTGTGTTAATTTGGAAAAAAAATGATCATGACTTTATTGGATTTTTAATTTACATTTTTAAAACATTTTATATTGAAAAGGGACAGTTCAGTACAACATAAAAGAAATCTGAATTGTATGTTAACGGAAACTTTGTGTTTTATTTTATCTTTTACATTTACACAACAGCAGAAGGTTTCATTACAGTCCTAAAGGTATGCTCCCAGTGAGTGAAGTGGAGGAAACCTCCAGTTTCAGGTAGTTGAGATTTTTTTAGAGGGTCTCACTCTGAACCTCATCTGGTCGAACCACTCAGTCGACGTGCTTCAGCTGTTGAAGCTCCACTTTTTGTTCCTCTACAGAGGAGCCTGAAAACAGAGTCGTGATTTTAACCTTTAATGTTTTCATTTTCTTTCTGTTCTATTGTATTTTTTGGTTTGCTTAGTTTTTTTAGAAGCTAAATTTGAACAACTTCAGGTTTGTTTCAGTGAAATTTATTCTGGAATGAACATCCTGATGGAGCATTCGGATTCAAGCTGGAATTTTCAGGAAATGCGTCACATTTCAGCCTGGAGTCAGGTTATGGAGGGGGTGTGTGTGTGTGTGTGTGTGTGGGGGGGTGTGTGGGTGTGTGTGTGTGTGTGTGAGAGGCTACTGGCCTTGGCTTCAAGTATGTCTTTCTGGGTTGAAGGTGTAGCTTTGAGGACAGATCTCAGAGCCCAGCAGGGGTTGGTAGCACTTTTGCAGGAAGCCGAAGGAACCTTATAAATTTCTGGATCTTAAATTTTTTGAAAAAAACATTTTTTGAGAATGGTAACTTTGTTGTGCAATGAAAAATTATGTTTCCTGTAATATAACTGGAAAATAGGACCTAAATCCTGAAAATACCAACTGGTGCATAGAAAAGCTTAAGATCATTTTCATTGTTTAAATGAAATCAAATTATTACAATAAATTAAAACCTAAAATTCAGCTCTGGACTCTTACGCCTCTCTTTATTTTCTCCAATAAAGAAATAAATTGACCTGTATAATGTAATTGGGTGTTTAATTCATCACATGTTATGAAAGCCTTAAAACAAAATAACTTTACTTCACCAAAATGCATGAAATACTAAACTGAACTGATGAACTTATTTAGAGTTCTAAGGACATAAAGAACAACCAGTTTAAGTGAATTAAATTCATGTTTGTATTGATATTTTAATAATTTCTATAAATCATAAATCCCAGCTCCACCTCTGATGATAAAAGGAGAAAATACTCCAAAATAAATCAAAGTTAAAGTCAAACAAATTTCTGAACCTCTTTTTGTTCAGAAAAACAAAAAAAGTGACCAATTAAAGCCTTAAACGAGACGTGATCCACAGAATATTAATATTATAACTGACATGATGAAAAAGAATGTGGGTTTTTCTCAGAAGCATTCCTTTAATTCCCAGTTCAATCCCTCCTTCTACCTCTGAGTTATTTCTGCAGCTGAAGATTTTCTGTATAACCTCTAAGTCTGCAGCCTGTCCTCATCCGGTTCAATAAATAATAAATGGGCCTGAATTATGCACCAATAAAAAGGCTCATTTTAGAATATTTTATTTTCAAAGTTTAGGATTTCAAAGTTTTTCTGTGCTCTGCAGGGACTCTTGGTTCTGACAGATTCAGGATGATTTTATTGGTATTATGGTGTTTAGTGTCCTGATTATTGAGCTTCTTTTTCAATCAAATTGAAAATACACAGAGAACTTTAAGGAGAAATGAAACTAAAGCACTCGACTTTGACCGACATCTGTAGGATTAGGTGACCTACAGTTCTTATTTTTCTGTTATTTTCCACTCAGTGACTAATCTGCTGCTGGAAAACTAGCTCAATTGACAATTCTTTGGAGGATCATAGAAATACTTATTTGTGAGCAGAAATGCAGCCATTGTTTGGTTCAACACAACAAAACCAGAGAAAACAGCAGAGGTTTCATAACAATACCAAATAATTCCTGCTTACTTCACTGCAATCATGAGAGCAACCCTTATTTCAAAACTTCGTACCATCCAGAAACAAAGAGCTGATTTTATGGAAACACAGCAGAGAAAGAAAACTGAATAAACATCTCATGGCGTTTTTACAGGATTTAAAAAAAAACTTTCACAGCCACTTATTTGACAAATTAACTTTTTCTAAAAGTGACGTTTACATTTTCTTAGATGTTCAATAATCATGTTCTGCCAGAGGTAGTTTGTAGAAATGTTTCAGAGCTTCATGCAGCTCTACTGGGCCGAGTCCTCTGCAGCTGGGCGGGTTTGAGTCCCGCTCTGGACCCAGTCTCATTGATGCAGTCATAATATTCTTTTACAAAGGCATTAATATCATGAAGCGTTCAGCTGCGAGGACATGACACGGGGATGGGGGTTACTGTCCTGATGGAGGGGTGGTGCTGCTGACATTCAGGTCCGGGTCTGATGCTGGAGTTCAGACAGAACCTGGAGCTAAAACTGAACGTCCTTGACTAGCGCTCCATCCTATGACAATCAGAGCAAAGACAGGTCAATAATATCTACATAACAGTGCTTTCTTCAGCAGACAGTGCATGAATTCTTTTTGTCAGAGACACAAAATGCTCGGCCACCAGGATGGAACCTGGAGGGTTCTGTTAGAAACAGTTGGGTTAAAACTATTTCTGTTCTCCTGAACAGACCTCAGGTCAGCCAGAAGCCACTGGAAACAAAAAGAAATTTATTACTCAGCTCACCTCAAGGAAAATGAAACGTCTTCAAAACTTAATATAGTCTTCATAGAGGACGAAGTGATAATAAAAATATTTCATCTGGGGAAAAAGTCCCACAGAGAACAGAGCGGTGCTCAGAGAGACTTGCAGTGTCATAAAGCAGCTTCCCTGCTGTTCAGAGAAACAAGAAAAGTCAAAGACTTTGAGGTGACCCATGGAGCTGAGGGCTTTATATTTCTGTTTGTTTATCACAGTCTCTGAAAAGTTCTCAGCTTGATGATATTCTAGGGGAGTAGTTAATATACAGCCCAGCCTGTTGGCTTGCCAGAAGGTAGTTCCAGCTTTAAGTTTCCTCAGGTGAGTCATTCATTAAAAATTCTCCGTGAAACAATTTGCATAAATTCCCTTTATAAAGACAACATGCACCCTACCTGAACGCCATGCATTGCCTTAATTAGTTTGACATTCGCTGTTATTTTTTGGTTACATACTAAAAGTTTAGTCATCATTTTTAATGAGCAGCAATTTTTTAAAACAAGAGCCTTCCTTTCAAATTGTCCTGTAAATATGCATTAGCCTACACCAACAGGCTGATTTCATCCCTGATTAAAAAAGTGTTTCTTTAAGTTCTGACTTCATCTAAAGTTGACTTTCTAATGATGTAACAAAGTGGAGCAGCGTTCTGCCTCTCCTTTCTCTGTGCAGTGCGTCTTTGCATCTTCTCCATAAGATGACCCTCCCTGTCTCCACATCTCTCCTGGCTCTCATCATCACTAATGGTGCAGCCCGCAGAAACCACAGCGAACACGCCATATGCTGCTTCCAGTAATCGGCTCATTAGGTGCCAAGCCTGCCCGCTCTGGGCCTGAATGGAAATGTGAAATATCAGAGATGGCCAGATGCCCCTGTGCACTTTCACATGTGCTAAGCAAACAAGCATATGTGCACACATAAACGCCGTCACATGTTGAAAACACAGTCTGCTGTGCATGTGGAAGGTTTCATGGTTGATAACGACCATATTACTGCTCCTCTCTGTGCTCAGCCTCCTCTTCATTGTGCCGAGTCTTTTATAGAGATGACTAATTTTTCAAAGAGCTTGGGAGCATTATTAGAGTGTCTCTTTTATCTGGCTGACAGAAAGTGAGAAAATAAGACAATTTGTACAGAATGTGTCTGGCGTTTTATTAGCAAACTGTATCAGGAAATCATGGTTATTGATCATGAAGCCGGGACTTTGTTTGTATCTATATTCCCCCAACAAAGAACTAAAAACTTTAAGGATTGCTATCGACTGTCAATTTTGACAATAAATGATGAATTATTCTTTTAATGCAAACATAAGCTTCCTTCAAAACTCAATATTTATTCCATTAATGCTCATTTCTAATCCACTTTTTCAATTTGCTTTGTCTCTTGATCTTGATTTGCAAAGATTTCACACAAAAGACTCAAGAGCTCCTCTCTTCAATCAATGTTCCTCAAACCCAAAACAAAGAAACCCGACAAGCATATGAAAATTAAAGCAATTAAAAAACTCAAAGGAATAAAAAGGAGTGTACATATTTATCAGTTTGTGCTCAATATCATGAAACTATTAGAAAATGTTCTCAGCAGTTCTGCACTGAGCCGGTTTCTGATCTGTCCAACAGAAATACATTCATCAGTTTATGGAGCCGCATCGATAAATGGACCGACCTTCCTCAGACAGTCGACACCAAACCTCCCACCACCGACACACAAAACACAAAACTGTTGAAACTGTAGAGTCACTCCGCTCAACATGCAGGAGTAACGTAGCTTAAACTGAGCCAGGTGATTTTTACACCTAAACAGTTTAGCACCACACAATGAAATAAACATTCAATTTCGTTTTAAATCATAAGCCAAATTTCTCTGCCCAAACTACCTCTTGCTAAAACAGGTATGTGTCTGATAGGTCAGAGGTTTATAGGTAATTAATTTTATCCAAAACTAATTATGGATCAAAGATTTCTTCTTTTACTGTGAGGACAATATTTCCCTCCAGTTCTATATTGCCAAGAGAAACTCCTCCTTCCTGAAAGCTGTGCATGAAGGCAGCTTAATGCAGAGCATTATGGGAGTTAGAGATTTTATCCCGTCTCTCTTGCTCTGCGTGTGATCCAGCCCTTTTTGTTTCTTCCATGACTGGGCCCCAGGAATTCAAATTCACCAAAACAGAACTAGAGTTTATTTCCCCAGATTCACAAGAACATTATACAGTTTATTTAACTAAGTGAATTATTAAGAACAGATTCTTATTTCTAAAAAGGCCCTGGCAAGTCCGCCCATCACTGCATGTAACGTTAACTCGTGCCAATTGTGGAATCATTATGAAAACCAACAGAAGACATGATTAGAATGGAAACAAATTGAAAGTACCCGGTTCAGCTGGTAGTAAAATGATTACAGGCTAAAAACTAAAACCCTCAGACATTTCAGACACCATGCTCACCCAGCACAAATTCTTTCTTCTCTTCTGATATCAATTCAATCAGCTGGAGTTGTGTCTCCTCTGCAGAAACTTTGAGTTAAATGCATCTCAAGCAGATAAGCCTTCATTTCTAATGAGCACATGTTTGTATTCAGGCTAAAAGCTAAAGGAAAGGGTTGCATAAAACAAGAGCCCTCATCCTCAATGCAAATCAATTTCTTCCATCTCCAGCAATGAGATGTTGTGTCAGCTCATGTTGACATCCATATGGGAAATTCACTGTTTCGATTGTTCCTAGTTTGCAGAGATGTGGACAGGTGGTGGAGGTTCTGAGGCTGCCAGCGATTAAAGGTTCTAGAAACAGATTCAGGTTTTGAAGGTAATTTGACTGTAATCTGTAAAACCAAGACGTGGCTGTTTGCTGCAGCTTGTTTTGCCTCTCAGGTGTTTTGCATATGGCAGCTTGACATCATCAATGCATCTTTTTACAGAAGGAGGGCGTGCAGGGAAGGCATGTCTCATGAAAAAGAAACTCCTCAGAGGGAGAGGCAGGTATTTAAAATGCCTGGGCTGCACCACCAGCATTTGAAAAAGCAATTGATTGGACCACCACCGCTGTCTGAATCACAATCTCATCCATTTCCCTCTGTTTCAGCTCAGGGCACGATGATGAAGAGGAGGAACAGTTACAGAGTGGAGCGCTCCCAAACACATTACTCCACCTCACCGCTTCCATTTTAAATAAGCTCTCCTATATTCTCCTCCAACACCAGAGGAGGCAAAATTCAATAAGATTTGATCAATAATTCAACAGTTTGTTTTGTTTACAGTCACCTGAAGAGTTTGACTCCAAAGATTTGAAGCAACCTCAATCAGAACTGCACGAGAAATGATTCAGCAGCAACAAAACGATGCTCATGTCTGTGGTAGAAGTGATTCATTGCATTTCAGATCCTTGATTTTCTGGTCTCACTGCTGATGAGCAGCCAAAAACCCACAAAACATTTCATCATGAAGCGTTTTCAGATGGTTTACTTAAAAACTTGCAGATACAGAGAATAAAACAGACATTTCAAAAATTTTTCAGGATCCAGAATAGAAAAAACAGCAACAACGCATATTGTCTGGAAAAAATAAAAAAAACATACAAAGGTAATTTTTCACATGTGGTTTTCCTAAGATGGTGGTCAAATGAATTAGAAATTTTAAACAGTGAATGCTGAACGAAAGGAAGCTGGTTAGACACTGGGACCAGACTGATTATTGACCGGGTGCAGCTGTGAGGGGAGAGGAGAAGGCAGGTTGAGGGAGAGAAAAGGAGAAAGAGATGGCATAGAGGAGAAAGGTGGAGTGTATACTAACAGGGGAGATGGGAAATTATAAACCTAACAAAGAATAACTAAACACAGTAGAATAGAAACAAAGAAGAACGAAGGCAAAATACTTAACAAGAAAATCAAACCTATAAACCCCCAAAAATCCAAAAGCAACTGAAAATCGTGACATTATTTGATCTTGAAAACATATCCACTACAGAGGGTTCTTTTCAATTGAAAACTGAAAAAGAAAACTAGATACAAGTTATAAAACTCCAGTTATAATTTCAAACCAGGAGTACTGTACTTCACATGCCTAAATGTCTGGTGACCATTGCGTTAAGGGGCTAAAATATATAAAGTTCCTTTTAATGTTGCTCATGTAAAACACCAAGGGTGACTTAATGAAGATAAAAAACCCCTTAATATGTAACAATGTAGATCTGGAAGGACAAAAAGTCCTCCAGAAAAGGAAGAACAAATAACAGCATGAAATAACAGAGTGGATCAGAAACAGAAAGTAAACAAAAGCCTCTCGACAGAAACACAGAGAGATAAGAAAACGACAAAGAGAAATAAATCACACCTGTGTCACTCACCGCGGGCACGAGGCGCCGGGGGTAAACGCCCACGACTGGAGCTAAATCTGACGCTTGTATCAGGAGACGGCTGATGGAAAGCCACAGAGAAAAACACGGCTGGATAAAAGTGATTGATGACGACCCAAAAATAAATTAGACAACTGATTATGAAGTCTGACAGAAACATGTGATCCATCATCATTTGGTTCGTCCCCTGGATGCAGACACAGGATCTGCTTTCCTTTTTTTTTTTTTTTTCGGTTCTTCAGGTAATTGAAGGTAAATAGTGTGGCAGTTTGTGGAGTGGTGGATCTCATGTGTGGAGTTGCTGCCATCAGGAAAAAATAATACTTCATACTCCAAGCCTTTGATCTTGGAAATAAAGCATTCTCTAAAGTGAATCTGGAAATTCAGCCAATTTAGGATCTGCAGGGGTTGTGCACAAAGCTTAGAGATGCTGCTGCTACAAAACCTGCAATCTTTTCTTTTTCCTCGTGACTTCACTCTGTTCCGCTCTATAAATTCATTCTGCGGCTTTAAAAAATAGATGAACTCATCCAGATGATTTGCTTTCTTTAGGCTTTTATGGAAATCGATGCTGTTAAAGTGATTGGGAGTAACGTTAAGACGATCAATAAAGTGATGTCAAAAGGTTGGTGATCCCTGTTTTCCCAAATCAACATGTTGAAATGTCAACAAGAAACAAAACCTGATTTTGTCCTTAATAAATCCTTTAAAAGGTGTGTTTGAGGTGCAAAATGCAGTCCATAATTTGTTTACTATAAATTCTTGCAACAAGTATTTTAATAATTAATAATATTTCGGGACTTCAAGTGGAGTTGGATAAGGGTTTCTAATTAGTGCAGTGATGGTTTGAGTAGGAAAAAGATCCAGAAAGGTTGAAACATAAAGTCACTTTTAAGAGAATTTACTTCCTTGGATGTTTTTCCCTTCAGTCCTGCTACGTTCATCACTTCAAGCTGTGCATCTTCAGTAGACATAAAACCCAAAGCAGCTTCAGGATTATGTGACCCCAGTTTGACATTTAAACCAAAGTAACCAGGTTGAATATTCCTGCTGCAAAACCTTACAGGTTCTACTTTTCCAGTGATCTACAGTCATCTGCATTTTATTTGATTTTTCCCTCTTTCAGTTTGGCTTTAGTCCAAAGTATTTCAGTCAGCTTTGTGAAACTTTGCTTGGTTTGTATATTTTTCCTCATTTAAGTCTAACTCAGCAGTTGGTACTTCATTATGGTTTGCACGTTGGTACAGTCAGAAAATGATGTTTTTGTGTTATTTTGCTCTGCTGGCGGCGTAGGACGGCTCTGAACTAGATGTAAAGTGACGCATAGCTTTCTTATTTGTTTTTACTTTTATTCAAGAAGTATTTCTTATTTTATCTCTAATCTAACTTACCGTGTTTATTCCCCTGCTCTCGTGTGTGTGGTTGGAGCAGATCATCGTTTCAAACGCACAGCTGGACTGAGACCACGCAGCTTCGCTCCTGGGTTTCCTCAGACAGCCACAGGCTTGCAACAGATTGCATCAACATCACAAATTCCTCCTCTGCCAAAAATCATTGTTCTGTTTGTCGTTTTGGATTTTTCACCGCCCACTGCCAAAACAAAATGATATTGATGGAAAATGATCCCACTTATGTTGCTTTGTTGCAGTTGGTTTGAAGGTTGACATCCGCAGTCGGAGCCAAATGTTTTCTCAGGGTTCTTTTGAACATTTTGCATCTTTTTATGGCAGAGAGATGGAGAACTAAAGACATGCTAGTTTCAGAATGTTTTAGTAGAAAATACATCAAACCTGAGCCGTTCTTGATAATTCTCTCTCATGTTCTGGATATCAGCTTTTGAAGCAAATCTGTATGATGTGATCCATTTCTGTCTTTTTAGAGCTCAAATCTGATCTCAGATCTGATCCCAGTTTATTGGATTCTGTTTCTCCTCTTGACCAGAAGTTCTTACTGGAGTTGAAATATGAGTGTTTCTAGACTGCAAATACAAAATACCTCAGTTCAGATATTTTTCATACAGTACACTTTGAATCGGAACAAACTGTTGCTGAGATGTTGGAGGAAGTTACTCCTGGATGATGTTTTGGTCCCAATCTTTGTTCATCACAGTGTTCTTCCAGCTTTGCTTCTCCTTCTTTGTTCCAGTCTTATGCTGTTCATGCTTCTTCTTCTTGAAGATTTTCAGTCTCTCCTTCATATTTTTTTTCTTGCACAGAAATTGCCTCTTAAATGCCTTCACAACCACCTGCTGCCTCTATTGTGCCTGCTCTGCACGACTGCTAACAAGACCATGTCCTGGACCTTATTGGACCCTGTAGGACGTCCTGAAGCGTTTTCCTCTGTACTGAACCGCTCATCATGAATTTCATGGGGATACACACACTGTTCTTTCTGCTGCAATATTCTAAGCAGCAGTTTCCTTTATGTCAGTAAAGTTTGTTTAGTTCCATTCAGATAAAACCAGCAAAACCAAAAACTGTGGAGCCCTAAAGGGAAATTGGGTAAAAGAAAAAAATAGTTTGAAAGGAGGATTTATGTAAACCAGTAAACAGGTCAGTACAGTAATCTGAACACTGACACAAACACTTTGGTTACAGTTTCCAGCTCAGCTGAAGAGATAATGTGACGCTTTTTAAAAATGTTTCATAAGGGAAAGAAACAAGAAGGACAAAAAGATTTTACAAGAGTCTACACCAAGATCCTGAATACTGGATTTGGACTAAATAAGGGAGAGGGACTGATTTGTCTGTGTATCTTAGGAGGAGCTTTGTAATCATAGTCTTAGTAGTTAGTGGTTTTGGTGATTAACAGAAGCTAATTGCTGAAAATACAATTACTGCTCTGTGATAAACACTCAACCAGTGTGGACAAGGCTTAAAAAAATATCATCTGCATAAAAGTGATAAGAAATGTCTAAATGTGAGAATTTTGTTGCAGTGATGTCTTCGAAGGTACCATTGCTGACATGAGATGATGATTTTGCTGCACTTGCCTCTCGTTTCCAGCAACTGATTAGACTGATTGCTGAACTCTTTCACAGCATCACAGTGATAACAACTCGACTCTCCGCGCTGCTTAAAACAGCTTGTCCTAAATACACACTTCACTCAGACAGATGTCTGATCTGTCTGCAAATTACACTTCTATGACTCTTTGCTGTGAAACTCTTTAAGCTGGGGTGGAGGTGAGATTAGACTATTAGATCTTCAACAAGAGCATTTTTTCCACCATAGAGAGATTTTCCAAATGGATGAGAAAACCAGGAGGAGAGAAAGTTGTAATAGACAGAAACGTGACGACTCGCTGATGGTGGGGGAGGAACTAAATGAAATGTCTCTACATGGACATGAAAAGGTTGACAGGTTGCCGTGTGGTGGGAATTGGACCAGAGCTGCATTTTGACTCCGACCAAAGAGAAATGAAACAGAAAAGATAGCAGAAATGGAACATGAAGCCCCTATCATGTCGCTGCTCTAATACATGACTTTGCACACTAACACACACAGACACACAGGAGCAAGAGCCATCCTCTTCATGTTTGCTGTTCTCTCGGTCACATTACCGAAGGGATGCAGAGGACACAAATTACATTTTTCAGCACAAACAGATGCAATGAGGTGAGAAGAGTTTGAGTCGTTCACCAAAACAGGAAATCAACACAATAACCTGCAGTTTAACTGATACAACAGCCTCAGTGATCCACTGTCTCACTCTGCTGCGCTCTGCAGTTCATGACTGGTTTTGAGTAGTCAATTATTTTCTGTCCAGAACTGACATAACTGCCTGACTTGTCTGAGATGACACCATCAGTCAAAGCTGCTGAGCAGACACTCCTTCTGCCTCCAGATCCCATTAAGTTAAACAGCCTCAGCTACTTCCCCACTACTTCTCTAACACAATGCATTTTTATTGCTGCGCCTCTAAAATGTGTTGCATGACGCATGGGAGCCACAGGGGTAAAGTTCCCACTCAGAGTGAAGGAGGAAAGATTGAAGACCGAATTCCTGGTAGCAGCACTTTTGGACATTTTACGCTGATTTGATGCAAAGTGCAGAAAAATTTGGCTCCTGATAAAATTGAAACGAATAAAGACAAAGTTTCTTTTTTAAGGCTACCAGATCTGTTTTTAAAACACAATTTCTGCTTGTCACACAAATACCACATCATGTCATTAATGACACGTTTACTTTATTGGAGCTGCCGAGTTTTGATTATATGGACACTTAATGTCAAGCCATTAGAAATTAGACCTACCAGGCGATAAAATCCTTCATTTTCAAATAATTTTCAGTGTTATTATTTCAGGTAGAATCCACTTTGACAGACAAACCTGATGTCTTAATCATAAACCTTTGCTGTTTAACCCAATAATCTTTAAATCAAGGCCTCCAGATGTCTTGCAACTTTTAAATGTGTCTCTGTTTCAACACACCTAATCAAATAATCAGGTCATCAGCAGGACTCTGGAGAACCTGACTGCATACTGATGAGGTGATTCAGCTACAGTAACTGCACAGTTTTACTTCCAACTATGGTAATAATTATACTCAGTGCAGCAGCTCCTCCGTAGCGTCCAAAAGGTTCCCATGCAGACTCACAACGCATGAAGAAAAAGCCTGTGTCAGATATAGGCCAGAAAGGATTCATAGTAGCTCAAACTTTTTGGTCTACACCAGGCGAGTCAAAGGTCAGCGTCCTGCGCCGTTTGGTTGTGTTTTCAGAGCCGAATCGAAGAGCTGAATTACATCAACTGAAGTTTCAGAAAATCCCAAAGTGTTCCTTAGACAGGAACTTGGCTCCACTTCTGCTTTTCAAAGATGTATGGTTGTAAAGTTGTGCAACTGTTTGCATCCATTTTCACATGTGAGTGTAAAGGTGATGCTCCGTCCTCACATCACTTTTAAACAGGACAAAGACGTCTGAGCAGTAAACCTGATTCTCTTTGTTGGAGGCAGAGAATGTAGAAGAACATTCCGTCTTTTTCTGTTTAAATACGACGAGCCCACAGATGATGACCCATACAAGTCCCTTGTTGGCCTGTTAATGGATTCAAGATGATGCATCAGCAGAGCTTATTGGTTATAAAGAGCATCTATCTATGAAGTCACCAATCAGAAAACAGCAAAGAAGTTTTGTTTTGAAATTGCTCCACTTTGTCAGTTCTTAACATAAATGCTGGTATTTTGTGGTTCAAACATAGTTTTTTTCCCTGTACATCCCAACGAGACGCAGTGAGTGACGGACGCTTGGCAGATGCTGCTCTCACCTCTGAGTTACATCAATGCCAAAGCAGAAACTCAGGAGAAGCTTTTGGAAAATAAGACCTGCTGTGTTTTTGGATTGAATACAAATAAACATCAGACAGTCCTTTATGCAAACAATGCACTCAGTACATACTGTAACATCAGACAGAAGATATTTTATATTATATTTAATCTCCCATTCTGTATGAACTGACTGAGCTTTGAAACGCTGGCCAACAGCCACTGACACTGAGTTTGAAGCTAAATGTTCTCTTTTGATCACTTGTTGAAGATGTTTGTTTGATGCTTTTAGGTTCTTCAATAATTTATCAGTTAGAAAATCACAAAAACTACAACAGGAAGAACAAATCTGTACACTCTGAAAACAATTACAATAGACGAATAACAGATTTAGAACTTATTCCCTTCTAATTTAAAATATATTTGAGTAAAAGAGTTAAATACAGAGCAACTGTAGCTCAGCAACAACACATCCGTCTGTCCGTCCGTCCAACCAACCAACACAAAGACTCTGGAGAAGCAGCCATATACAGACACATTCACTACTAATGAAAATGTTGTGACTGTGGGAAGACGTCAACCAAGAAAAAAAACACATTTTCATTAACTGGATTTTTTTTTTAAATCACGCACCATAGCTAAAATTATACATTTTTACTCGAATAATTGAAATAAATGCCTTCTAACTGAATTCTAATGTATCCTGTAAAAACAACTGAACTATTTGAGGGTGAAAACATGAGAATGGACCTGATTCATCTGCGACACACTGAGTTGGGAATTGGACGTTGGTCAACAGTAACGCTTCTCCCCTCTCAGCCAGATTCTTCCCGATCTCCATCATCTCTCGTGGTCCTTATTAGTGCACAATTAAAAAGACACGTTGTGTGTGATATGCCACTGTTGCCATGGTGACCACCAGTTTCCCCCCCTGAAGCCATCAATCAAACTGGCAACCTGTAGATGTCACTAACCTCCCGCCGGGTGTGCAGAGGCATCCAGATGCATTATGGTGATTATAAACAGCCATAATTGTGATTGCGGTGGTTGGCATGCAGGCTATATTTACCCTTTTCATATTCAGAATGCATTGTTTGCTGCTCACTAATTTACAGTGCGGCAGTTTATTTATATTTTTCATCTGGTCTCTTTTTTTCTCTCTCGCTAAGTGGCAGCCGATATGCAGCCAGTGGTTTCATTTTCTCAGCTGCTTTCTTTCTTTCTTTCTTTCTTCGCTCTGCCTCCTGCAGCAGCAGCAGCAGCACTGCAGTTAGTCAGATTTTAAATGTATTTGTGAAAATTGCTTTCCTTTTGACAGTTTGACAGCTTACATCGTTGTGGGCTTCCAATAAGTAGAAAGTCAGAGTTCCTGGAAAGAATGACTGCAGTGAGAATATTCACATTTTGCAGCTGCGACACCATCTTTAAAGCAGAACTGTGACTTAACATCATAAGTATTGATCACTGTCACTTATTTGACTAATATGTTAGCACCCTGCTTCTGCACTAGCATGCCAGGTTGATCCAACGTTATCGGCATCTCTTAGTTTATGCTTTGAATCAAGGACACTGTGTGCTAAAAACAAACTGCTCTGGATGCAATCAGTGACCAGGTTTGCTGCAACATGATTGTTCTGGTGTGAACTCTCCATAACCCTACATGTGCCATTAAACAGAGTACTTTGGCTTTAGAGTTGACTCATATATTATGGGAAAACTGCAGTGTGTGACTCCCTGCTTTTCAAACTTTCCCATTGCTTTTAATAGTCTGCACTGAAACAACATCCTCAGTTTAAAGGCAAAACAAGTGCTTTCTATTCATATGTCAACCAGAAAACATTTTTGCCCATTGGAAGACTCTTAGTCCAAAGTCCAGCCCAGGAGCCATTTTGGCTCCAAACTCCAGTTTGGTTAAACGAACTTCAAGGACCAGCTGTTTGATTGGAAACGTGTGAATGTGTAAATGAACTCTACTGCTGAACTAAAAAGTGGACTCACATAAAACCGTCTGATAATCAATCTTGATCATGGAACTAGAAAGAAAAGCAGATAATTTAATAAAGAACTGAACCAAACAAGTTGATGCATCATATTAACCCATTTAATCCCACCGGCAACAATTATTGCCAGACATTTTTTCTAACTTCTGGAAGCTCAAGAACAATTGTTTTGACTTTTAACAGCTAACTGAAGTTTTAAAATAAAATAATAATGTTATTTTATTTTAAAATAACATTTTAAAATAAATGTTATTTTATTTTAAATAAATAAACATTTTATTTATTTAAAATAAATAAAATCAGTTTCATGTATCTAGTGTGAAAGGTCACATGACCATATCTCTTTACTTCCTGCCTGTGACGCTGGAGGTAAATGTCTGTCACAAACCTCTACAAGAGGAAGTCAGTAAAATATTTAAATCAACAAATATAAATAAAATATTTTGTACAAATGTTCTTTCAAGTGTCTTCTACTGTTATATAAAGAAACATTTTTCCCTTCATCTTTTGATCATAAGAAAAGTGAATGTAAGCATGGCAACAACTGTTGCTGCTAGCATAATACATAGGCAGCACAATGCTGTGTGTCAATTGTTTTCCTGTTTATTCTAAATGCCTTGTTGTTCCCACACAGCTAAAAACCATCAGATATTTTAGATCTTCTAGACCTGAAGGAACCTCAAAATGATGTCTTCTACATCACTGTCATTTCCACAGTTGAATCCCTCCCTACCTTAACTCCCCCAAGGCGACTCTTTACACAAAATGTGGCCTATGCACTGAATGACGACTACAAGATGCCAAGGTTTAGGGCAAAATGTTTTAGTAGAAAATACATCAAACCTGAGCCCTTCTTGATTGTTGTGACGGCGCCAGATCAAGGTTTAGAGCTTGATCTGGTGGAACTGGGAGAATTTCCTCCTGGATAAAGATTTGTTCATACTAACATTTTCACCTGACTTTGCCTCATTGATAAAATGACCAAATGAGGTCAAAGGTCACTCGGCACATTGAGACAATGACATCTGCAGGATGTGGTATTGAGTCTTTATCTATCTAAAATATTTCTGAACACTCTTGTAACCGTTCTTTGTTATAATAGGTTGTACATGTACATGTCATATGTATATGTTTATACATATTTTTTATATGTATAAACAGTCCAGATTTGTGTAATTGTTTTCCACTGGCAACAATTGTTGCCGAGTATAAAACCTACATTTTCACTAACATAACCAACATACAATGCAATAATTCATAAATATCATGTGTTAGGGAGGTCCAAGGACTGAAATGCATGCGCTTATTTTGCAGGAAGAAATCTGGGATTAAACGGGTTGAGTATGTCTGTGTGAGCTGGTAAACATCAGGATGTGTGCGGTACTGAGACCGGACATAGTCCAAGACTGAAATTTCCCTTGACGTATTCTCAGAACTTGAAGCTGCAGTTTAAGTGAAATGAGTGAGTCGGAGGGAATAATGAGGGTAAAAGCTCTCTGCTCCTTCTGCCTTCCAGGAAATCTACATTCTGAAAATTTCACTAAATCTTCAAGGACCGGATGCTTTTCTCTCCCATCCATAAAGATCTTTGATTTTTGTACTTGTGGCTCAATATGATAATTAACACACAAGTTAGGATATGCATTTGCATTTTCAGTCCTGCATAAATCTGTGATATAACAGTAAATTAAAATACACCCATCTCTGGATGGTGTTGCTGATCTTTTTCTCTACTGATTTAAAAACAAAAAATGATATTATTTGGGATTAATTGGTATACTAAATTATCAGAGAATCTAAACTAAATGGTGAATCATCAACATCATTAAGATCATTTGCTAGTGTTACCTCCCTCATGTTATGAGTTTGAGTTAACCTGTGACCTCATGACGAGTTGAGGTTGAAATATTCTGTGTCCCAACAGGAAACCCGCCCAAATAAGGCAAACCCTCCCATCCCATCTGAAGGGCCAGATCATCATTCTAAAAATGTCTAAATTATTTGTGGAAAATTAGCTTGTTCACTGATTTTTAAAAAAAGTAAAATACTGCAGCATAATGCTACTTGACACGCTTTTGACTGGCGTTTAAACACTAACCAATCCAGAAGTGACCTTGATTTTCCCTGGTCCTGATTGGCTGGACTCTCAGGAACAGCGATAAGGAATACAGCAGATGTTAGCTTGTCTGGGGGCATCGATACATTTCACTCTATTGAACATCGCCTATTAGCTTCCATAGCCAGTGGTATGTAGCTGCAGGGGCCACCAGTATGCATCTAGTCCAGCATCCATGTCTTTGATTACTTGTATTAATGACAGATGAATATGCCATAAATATTCATTGAAAACTCACATCAAACTGTTTGATCTGCGCTCTAAAACATCTATGTTCAGGAAAACGGGATAGCTAGTAAATGTTTGCCATTCTCCAATCTTAAGTAAGTAAAATCACAAATCACTTAAATTTGAATGAAACCTTAAACCAGGTTTGCTTATTTATGTAGCGCTGAAATTGCTTCTCAGACAAGAAAAGTGTCTCGAGGCCTTTAGAGCTGGGGATTTCTGTGAATGTAGTGAAGGAACAGAGAGAGTTCAATTTGTATTCTGCTAGACAGAAAGTGCATTTACAAGAAAAATCAGATTAGTGTCAGATCTCTGCATTCAGATTCTCTTTTAAAACATCATGTAAATGAAACCTTCATTCAGAGAGGAGTGAGATAAAGCTGCTTTCCATGGCTGGTCTCACTCCTCAGGTTTCCACTTACTTTGTCATATATAAAGTAAAATGTCTTCGACACGTCCATACCTGACGATACTTTGACCTTGAAGGTGCATTACAAGATCTCTCTGGATAAAGTGTATGGTACGCAGCTCCAGTGATAAGTTTACACCCACTCACCACAGGCATGAATGCTATCTCAGTGTTTGGGCTTTCGGTGATTGAGCTGTTCTTTTTCCAGAGTGGAGCTTCTCCAAACAACCCCAAGCTGCTCTGCACAGAAAATTATCAGGAACAACCCAGGAATCTAAGGCTGCGTTCACACAGCAGGTCCTGATGCTAAATTTTAATTTGCTGCTGAAATCCAATTTTCTTCTTTGCATCATCGTTCATACTACTAATTAAATCCGACTGATCAAGCTTCTTTGTGAATGGTTTATGACCTGCAGGCGCAGGAGAAGAATGTTTAAAGAATTAACAATGGATGCTGCCGTCAACGGATCGATTTGGACGGCGATGAGCGATGGGAGCTGACAGCATTATCACAAGATCATAAGACAAAGAAAGCTAGTAAGATTGCATGTACCCAAAAAGCTGGTGGTAACATTTTGAATACATCTTTATTTTGTGTTTTTCTTCTTTGACTTCCATAACATCTCAAAGTTCTGGTCTAATTTCAGCTTTATTACATTGTGGTGTTGGTCAGAAAACCAGTGTGACTCTGAGCCTACTAAAAGTCCCCGTTATTCATATCTCAATTAAATCTGTGCAGGCAGCTGTGTGTCTGCTCTGTACGAAGAGGCAGCTGCTCTTCTCTCAGCACCATTTACAAACACAGCTTATCAAACAGTGTCTCATCTCTGGATGTCAACCTACGGCTGCTGATTTTTTCTGCCTCTTTGTTATTTCTTGTATGCTCACCTCTGACTTTATTGTCTGCCACATATTGCTGCTGCACTTTGTAACCTCTGCCTTTACAAGAGCTGTACAAAAAAGTACATTTCTTTCAAACTTAATAACATCTCAGAATCATCAACATCTTGAGATATCATTGTAAGTCTTTAACGTGATACGGACTTATGTCTTTATCATTGTAATCACAATGTGATTTCATTGTGAATGAAGAGTACCCGGGGTGGACGCAGGTCACAATCAGATCACAGATTGAGCCGAGCGCAGTTGGACAGGGGCAGTGTTTCAGACACCAGAAATGGCTGCTGAATCATTGCACCCACAATTTTATAGAAAGTGTTTCACTTCATGAAACACATCAGAATAGTGCTTTCCTTCTCTAATACCCTGTGGTTCCCAGTACAGGAGGCCAATCTGCTGGGCTGTTGAGCTACCAGTTTTTCTTGTTATTCATAGCTCATATAATTAGCATCTGATGATGTTTAGGGATGCATTTATGCAGAAATATAAAAAGACTTGAAGAACTCCCAAACTTTCAAGTGTCACTATAAAAAAGGCTTTGCTTACAGTAGATGTTCACACATGCATCTGTCACACACAACATGAAAAGAGGGCTCACATAAAAGGATTAAGCCTTTGCTTCGGTCCGGATTTTGGGATTTCTGTGCTACGTTCTCCTCTCTGAAGTTCTAACCCTCCAGCCCCTTGAATTTTATGTCAGCTTGTGCTGTTCTGGACTCTTTATATTTACCTCAATGCTGTGAAGACAAAAACTTTAGGACACACACACACACACACACACACATATCTCAGCTACAGCAGTAAAGGCTATTTTGACTGCTGCTAACAGTCGTTCTGAAGAGCCACATATGAACGGCGGACTGCTGTCTGCCCCCCAGTCATGAGTATATGAGTTCACAGGAAGAAAAAATCTCTCACCTTACTATCAGCATCTATCAGGCAACACCAAGTCAGAAAAACAACATAAAATAAAAATTGTTGAATATTACTCACACTGCATTTATACTTTCAGCAGAGAAACAGAACTTTATCTCAAACTGAATAGATTCAGCATTATTATTCTTTATGAGCTCTTAATATCATCCCGTTTACAAACATGTTTTCCATGACTTGTTTACATAAATCTAAATAAGATGTGTTGAGCAACAATAGGTTTATTTGACTATGAATAACTTTTAATGTATGCTGAAGGCAGTTGTGAAGAAAATCAGTAATATGGATCATAATTACTCACCTGGGTGTTTGGATTCAGGTTTTATTAAGACTCATTCTCAGTTGGGTTACGGTTGCCAATGAATAAATCTTGTATTAACTTGTACTGTGTACTTTACTGTGATGATGTAATTGTGTTTGTTATACGTTGTTTGTCGATATGATTGTCATCTTGGGTCTTTCTGTCATGATTTGCGGTTAGAAGTGGTGAGGCAGTGTGTTGGTGTGAAGGAAATGATGATTTTAATGATGAAAATACCAAAACAAAGTCCAGGAAGCACAGATTGAGTGGAAGGCTAAGGCTCAAAGCTGTTAGCAACTGGTCAACAAGAGACATCTGACAGAAGACAAGACTAGACTGCTTGACACAACAGATTTGACACAAGCCATACGACAAGGACCCAACGAGGAACAAGGAACACAGGGGGGATTAAATACACAGAGGGCAATCAGGGAAATGAGACACAATCAAGGGGTAGACAGGACAATATGCAGAAACCTAAATTAACACAGAGAAAAACCCAAATCCTCACACTTTTTTTCTCTAAGCTTCTTTCTTTCCTCTACTCTTATCTTTCATTTTCTTTAAAACTTTTCCCCCTTTCTTTCCTTCTTTCTTTTTGTTCACTATATTTTAAATAAACCCCAAACAATTTCTAATGACACTCTATATATAGAGTACATATCAAGTGGACACTCATAGCAGAAGCCGTAATGCTCCGCTTGCGAAAGTAAAACTAATGGGCTTCACTTTGGCCTTCAGACAACAATTCTGGGCGTCACACTGCTGGACAGGTCATGTAAAAAGTGATAGTAACTTAGATGAACGTTACCAAGTCAGAGCACAACCTGGATGTCACTGAAAAAACAGCCAAACAGCTCAGTCTCTGTAATTGCTTATAAAACATTACTTTTGATCCAGAGATTCTGGGAAGAATCAGGATCTTTTTTCCATTGCCAGTGAAGAAGAAGGGGGTCATGTGATGATCTTCCCAATTCCATATATTCAGCTGCATCTGATGTTCTCAGCCCCATTGAATGGCTTCCTAAGAGGCTCAGGAGGTTCTACCAAGAGCTGCTACCAAATCTGCCATTGGTAGCTCTGATCACAGCAGCTTATCTCTGATGGAAGGATTTTTTGTTTGTAGCTTTTTTACAAAACCTTTATTTACAAATTACATACTAGTTTGAGTAGGATATTGAGAATTTTCTACAAATAAATGCAAGACGTATCAGTCATACATACTTTATGACTGAGGGTTTTGTTTTTGTTGTTAGCTTGATTTAAAACCTTTATTTACAATTTACTTACTATTTTTGAGTAGGATATCAATAATTTACTCCAAATAAATGCCAAATGTAATAGTGAAAGACTTTGTTAATTTTACTTGATTTTTAAAACATCTGGTTCTCTGAATACATGCCATGATTTTATTTTCCGGTTGTGCTAGTCATTTTTTTAACAACAGACATATGGATATTTAACATGGTAGGATTAAATCAGCTTCACTGATACGTCATAACATAATGATTGCAAATAACGCATTGCATTAGCGCATTAGTTTCTACAAAATTCTAAATATGTATTAATATAATGTAAGTTCTCACTTTATGACTATTAATCTAGAGCCACATGAATTCATGTTTACGTGGGTTTCTGCAAGATAAGTGGAATCACTTCTTATGCATCTTTGGTGTTATTTATTTATACCTGAATCTATAAGAACAGAAAACTCTATAAATAAATATAAATATATATATATATTTACCTGCTTTGCCTTTCACCCGCGTAACTGTAATATCAGGGCCGGAAATTCATTTTCTTCGTTTGGGTTTTATTGGCTAAAGAAGCAAAAAGCAGGAATAATTCGGTGTTAACAACAAAAACGAGGAACAAAATTTCTTATAATAAGTAAGTTTTAAATACTGAATTAAAGTCTTATGACTGATACATCTGGCATTTATCTGTAGTAAATTATTGATATCCTACTCAAACTAGTACGTAAATTGTAAATAAAGGTTTTTTTTTAAAAAAGCTTTAAAAAAAAGAAGTTGTATCAGCGATAAGCTGCTGTGATCAGTGATAATAATGGTAGATAACCTACTGAGCCTCCTAGGAGGCACAGGAGGGGCTTGAAGCCTTTCACTGGAGCTGATAATCATTAATAACAGCATTTAAAACGGGCTGATAACATCTGAAGCGGGCGACATATTCACATGGTACAATTCTTCTCCTTTTCCTACTAAAACTAATTGTGAGTTAATGCAGTGATTTGTGGGATTTATAGTTCCCACAAACTATCTGGTACAAATATTGTACCAGATATTTGTTTCCTGTAGCCCTTCGTGGCTTTTTGTCAGTAATTACTCTTACATTAAGCAGATACTTTTAGTAATATATTGTCAATTTTCAGCCGACATAAAAGTTACTGATTTTGCCTATTATTAACTAGGGAGACTAGACAGTTATAGTGGGTATATCTATATATAGATATAATATTGTCTTAAATATTATTTAGGATAATATTTAATTATCTTAAATATTTATCAAATATTAAGATAAATATATCTTAATATTTGGAAGAAACAAATATTAATTTGAATCTTCCAATAAACTCTAATTTACCTTACAGATTAAAGTTTTTCTGATTTTAACAAAGCGTTTGTTTTCCACAGTTTTTAGATTTTTTATTTATTCTAACTTTAGTATGGTTTGGGAAAAACAGTAGATTGCAACATTTACATGGATTAAATAGCTAAAATCTGTGAATCCTTGAGATCCCCTTCAAAAACTGCTGGTAACTTCAAACTTTAATACAGTACACACTAAATGTACCTTAATTTATATTAATATGCAACGTGGAAATCGTCTTCCGCTGAAGCTGGGACAAGGAAGGAAAGGCGCTCCTCGACCGGCTGCCTTGCTTCGTATTTCAGCTTCCCACACTACACTTCTGAATATTTTATGTATGAAGAAAATCCCTGAAGGCATGTTTTCCACAAATAAATTCGAGTTTCACAGAAAAATATGCCAAAACCTGAAAATTTCCATCCACTGTATATTTAATGGTGACTAAGCATTTAGGCTCCATGCTTTGTAGTTTCTTACTGCAAAGCATGGAGTGTTTAATCACATCAACACATCTTTAGGTCTGGGTTGGGATCTCATGGATTCTAACAAAATGCTGATCATTACCTTTGAGGATGAAAATGTGGGTAACACGTTTATTAGTAATAACGGGAACAAGTTACTACAAATAATCTGTCAACAGAAACTGAGGCGGAAATTACAAAAAAACCTGGTTAATTGACGCTTCCTCTCCAACATCAGACTTACTTTCTGTCACCAACTTTTCAGAGGAATTTTCAGACATACTTGCCCCAAGAACATTTTGAATCTTTTAAATGGTGTTAGAGAAAGAACCTTACAGACAGCATGGCATCTGCTTTGATCAACTGACTTCATAAAACAATGAGAAAGCTAGAAATCACTGATTAAAGGTAACGGTGAGCTGCTCCCAGTGAGCCGAGGCTTTTTACCCAACCAGTGTGTCCAGTCAGACCAGATGAATTTTATTAGTAACTGAACTTTCTGTTGCACCTTTTAGACATTTCCTCACCTACAAGCTGAAACTCATCCTGGAACAACAAGGACAAGTCAGTGTGTCTCTGGTGATAAAAGGATAATTAATTTAAAGTGTTTATTACTTAAAAGCACTATGGATTGTTTGTCCCATCTTAGTCAAATATCTTGAATTTAAACAAGTTAATATGTTGGTTAAGTGGTGTGTCTATAATATGTTCATTTACCATCTGATAAAGTTCTAGGGGTTTGTAAAATGTTTTAACATGAATTTACTGGCCGTGAATTTTAAGTTGTCTTTATGCTAACTTGTGAGGCAGCTGTAGGTTAGTGTTTCAATTTGGCCCTGGATTCAGAGGTGAAACATTGCTGTGACGATCTTAATAGCCATATAGATATGGTGCTTTGTTATTTTTTTATGAACATAAGAAAGTTTGTTTTTATGGCTTAAATTGTGGAGAAGCCAATACTGGATCTCAATAAACCACACAGTCTGAGCCACGAATTCAACTTCCTGTGTGTCTGCTCCATCCGTCACATCGCAGAAATAACATTAACACAACGCAGCGTCACCTGGTGACACAATCCCACGCATTTCGCAGAGAAGGAAGTTGCGTTGAGTGTCTTCTTGATGTTTCCGTCTTGGTGTAGCGCCACCACAGGTGGGGAGGGGAAAAGATTGCGTAAAGGGCTTGGTTTGACACAGTGCAGTGTTAAAACAAACTACACTAACTGTAATGTACTATGTGATAACATCTGAAGCTACCAGACAGAATTTCTTTATTAGTCTCAACAGCTGAGATACAGTTTGAAAGTCAGAACTGTTGTCAGTGTTGCTACTTTGAACTCTCCAGTGGCAAAGTAAGTTTTGCTCATAACTCCATCAACATGACAGTACTTATTGTATAACAGTCATCAAAGAACCAAGAGGTTAATATTGTGCATTGGATGCCATACAGATAAAATCACTGTGTCAGAGCCTGTGGTTTAGTGAGTTCACTGCTGTGTAAATTTACAGTTTATCCACAGATAACAACTTTTCATTCAAAAATTATAGCTTTTTACTTCTTATAAACACACAGAAAATTGTCGACAGACACAAGCGCACACCCCACAATCTCTCAGCGTCTCCACTTGGCGGTCCCTGTCCAGTTCGCTGTATGCATAATTGCTTTGAGTCATTAATAACCTATTAATATTGATGCATGTTATTTAAATGTGCAGGTCAACGACTCGGTGGACCTCATTAAGACTTGATGGGGTCAAACTAGGCCTGAAGTCTCACCACTGTGTGCCTGATTACACTTTTAATAGGATGTGGCTTTGATTTAGGAGGTTCCTTCTGCCACAAACGGCCTAAAAAGTTTAGATTAAATTATATAGATACATTTAAAACCAGTGTGAGCAACCAAGTGGCACCAGACATTTGAGTGTGTCTTTTATGTGAATCATTTGTCTGGTATTTTCATAACACCACACTAGTATTTGTATGGCTGAACTTTGTCAGATTCTGTCAGATTAGTTTGTAAAGCGATATGCCAAACAGTGAACATCTCACAGAGTTCTGTTCAATCCATTATCTGAACATGGAAAGAATATAGAACTGCAAAGACACAGAAAATCACCCTGAACACATTACAATGATGGTGATGGCAGTATCATGCTCCATGTGGCCTAGTCAAAGTCCAGACCTAAATCCTACTGAGAATCTGTTGCAACATTCCCTCTTATTGTTTTGTCTATCAGGACATTATTTTGAGAAGATCGGCCATAAATACTGAGACCTTTATAAAACCAAAAGCATTTGGATAATCTCAACAAAAATGTTAAATATATTTAGTAAATGATTTAAAACTGAATTTTCTTTATATGTTACTTCGAGTACATCATTTCATGTCGCAATAAATAAAAGTAAAGATGTTTATAATATTTTAAATAAGACAGGCTTTCTGCTAAGCTGTCAAACTCAGTAACACATTAACACAGTTTGCCTTCAAATCTGTGAAATATTTTCTGGCACAGAACCCAGGAGCTCTGCTCTGAGCCACATTAGTGCACAAAGGACACAAGCTTAGAACCAACATCAACAGTGTTGATGCTGATCATATCTGACAAACTATAACCTGCACTGTGGCATGACAAACAAAAAGGCTTCGGCTCCAAGAAAAGTGATGGCAGTCCTCCTGGTGTCCTGGAACCTGAACTCATTCAGCCACTTTGTGGCTAATTAGGAGTAATTTAATCCCACCTGTCAGCTTGCATTTCTCTGCGGAACGCTCTCCTCCGATGTGACTCTTTAGTGACAACTCACTAATATGTCGTGATGACTACATCAAACAAGATTACTACTTTTTCAGAACAATAAGCTTGATCCACAATGTTGTATTTGCATATTGGACAGCAGCCACCAGGAGTCTGGTTCTTCTTGTCTCTGCTCAAGGTGGAGAATATGAGGCAGGCTGGACAGATAAAAAAATTCAGCCTTCACAATTAACAGGATAGAAAGAAAATTATTAGAAACATTTTGTGAAAACATATCTTCATTTTTGGAGACATTTCCACAGTGAAACGGGTCTGATAATGTGAAAGTGAAACAGTTCATTTTCATGACCGTTGTTGTATTTGGGGGGAAAAGCAGGAGGCTGGTACTATCCTAACTGTGAAGTACTGGAGTGGCAGCATCATGTCTTGGGAATGTTTTTGCTGCAGGAGGAACTGGTGGCTTCATAAAATATGTGACATCATAAGGAAAAAATATTATGTGGAAACATTAAAGCAAGCTGTAAAGGCATCAGCCAGGAAGGTAAATTCAGAGGACAACAGACAGGTCACATCTCTATGGTGTGAAGAGATGTGAGTGAGTGAGAGAGTCTACAAATCTGGAAATCCTGATTTCGAAAACATAACCAAACAAATCCCTGATATGTTTTTCTCATTATTGTAGAATTTAGCAAATAGAAATAATTTTGGTGATTCTGACGGATCTAAAGCAAGATAAATTTGATCTGATTTTACTTCAGACAGAAAGAAAAATAGAGTGGATGTGTCTTTTTATTCAGTGTATGTAAACTTCTGGTTTCATCCATAAATCAGGCTAATTCAGTCCAAGTAAAAGCAGATATTAGCTGTGAGCCTCAGCTGATATTTCCACATTCTCTGTTTGCCGTTTGATGCTGTGAAGCAATCTCACTGCTGTGACTCTCTGTTCACCACGTCTCTCAAATCAGAGTTACAAGTCTTAAAAGGAAGACTTCCTCTGAACCTTTCCGTCACCCCTCAGATCCTCCGGATGGACAATGAATCCAAGTGAAAGCTGATGCAATCTGTTGGCTTCTTCAGATAACCAGTTGGAGGATCAGAAGTCCAATCCCCAGCCTAAGTGTCCTTTAGAAAGACATTGTGTGTCAGTAACAATAAGTATTGGCCAGTTAATATAAAATAATGGAGTCAATTTGAGTTCACCTGTGTGATACGCACACTCACTGGTCCTGGCAGGTGGAGCTGGTGTCTCTCCAGCAGCCATTGGGTGTTGTGTGAGAGGAGGTACACCATGGAGAGGTCGCCAGCCCGTCAAAGGGCAACACGGAGACACATGCAACCATGCACACACTCTCATCATCTCAAATTCAAATTCTGTTGACGCAAAGCAACAGAATTTTAATATAAATTGTGCTGAATTTGAGTTGGAATGAGCAAAGAACTACAGAAAAATGTACAAAACAGATTTTCTGCTCCCGTTGAATACATCTCTGAGTTCTTGGTGCTTTTGAAAATGGAGATTTTAAATTGTAACTGACCGCCCTGGAAAAACATAAAAGAAATTCCAACAAAGAGGGTGGAGTCCAGAATCTAAAGCTTTTTTTTTTTTTTTTATGTGAAGCTTTTATATCCAAACAGGAGAATTCAACTGCTTAGATATCATTCAATCTGAGGAGGGAAACACTGAGACAGTTTTAGGCAAAATACTGGAGAATTAAACAAATTCACAATGAAATGTCAACATTTGCACAGACAGATAAAGACAGGTCCCTTAGTAACAAATTTAGACAGTTTATGAGCAGAAAAAGTTGATTTGTGGGTTAGTTACACTTTAGAAACTGCAATGTGTATTTCTCTGATTTCTGTTGCTATGGAAATAGAACTGATTGTGTTTCTTATACACAGTTTTGTTGTTGAGAGGACAGCAACGTCTATATGTTGTCCACCATTGGACATTACATCTGTCATGATCTTAAGTTCTTTATGTCTTTGGTTTTGTTTGCTGCTACTGTAAGTCTTTTGAAAAACTTGTTTTTATGTATTTCGCTAGCATCCTGCCTGTACTCCATAGTTCATAATTGGACCTTCCAGATGTCTGAGGCTTTGGCTCTTAAGTTCTTCTTATTCTCTAATTAACTCACCTGTGTCCACTATCAAAACCCCCTGGGCTCCTGCTGCACTTGTTAGGTTCTCTTGTTATTTCTTTATTTCCAGGCGACAGCTTGTTTGCCTTTGAATGGGTGTTTGGAGAGATATTGAGGTTCTTAACTAGGAATTTGAATCCTTTTGGATCTTTCAACCAACAAAGATCTAAATCATAACTAATCACTCATTTAGGTTTTCATCAGCAGACAGCATCTCTACTCTCTTTTCTGTGTGGACATCAGCTTGTGTCCAACCACAACCTTTATCATCCTCTGGCCGAAGTCCAACTGTTTAATGGGAAAGTAAAGCATTTCTGAAGTGAGAATTTGTAAATAGGTAATTAATATGCTAATTGCAGTAGAGAACCTGCATTATGTTTTCATTCAGTATCCACCTTATTCCAATGACTAATTAATTGTCTTAAGTCAACTGTGTGACTTCTGGACCGTCGTTGTCAGCAATGGTCTTTTATAGAGCAAAGACAGAAACGTGGGAACATCGACTTTTACACTTTAAAC
>CAEGAG010061112.1:0-38187 GCA_903067065.1 Brachyrhaphis terrabensis
TATATATATATATATATATATATATATATATATATATATCGTGAATTGCTGCTATTATTTCCCCTTGGCAATACCTTAAAATGTTTTTAAAAGCTTTTCAAATTAAATGGAAATGTTTCGCAGAAGAATTAAGTTAGAAATGAAAATCAACTGTAAGAGTTTTTACTTATAAACTAGTTTGAAGCCAAAAAACAATAAAATAAAATAAAAGATACCAGCACAAAGTGTGTCAAGATTTTATAATTTATTTTTTAATTGATTTTTTTTAAATAATAAAGTTGTGACACGGTGGTGTCCGAGATGAAGGTATGTGAAGGAGTTGATTTTGAAAGCACTTCCTGTCCAATCCTTGACAACTTTCACCATTTTCTTGTTGTTTATTTGGTACTTTGACAGCATCATTGTGTACTTCGTAAAAATGACTGTTGCCTGGACTCTTCCCTCCCATTTTCTCAAATTACCATCACAAACATCAATTTACTGGGATTTTACCTGGCAGACCAATGCAAACTAGTGCATGGTGTGAAAGTGTAAGAAAAACTATACATTGCTTTTATTTTTAATCAAATGCGGCATGCATTATGTGTTCGACTTCTCAAACTCAATATTTTCTTCAAAGATTGCTCAATATTTTTGCTCCATCCATGTTCTCAGCTTTGGTCACCTTCCCTGTCCCTGTTGGAGACAATCACCTGCAGAGCATAATGCTGCCACCACCACCTTTCACTGTGCATATGATGCTTTTCTGATCAATACTCTCCTTGTCTGGTCTGTTAGTTTAGTGTCCTCACTCTCCAGTTTCGGATGACGGACTGAGCGGGGCTCTGTTTGTCTTTGGTCAAGGTTTGGATAAAGTTTTACAATCTAGCCCGGATTTTAACTTCCTCACAACTGTATTTATAATTTTTCCATGTGTTCGTTGGTCTTCATAATGGTGTTTATCACATAAAATACCAATAAACTACATTGACGTTTTGGTTACTAAGTGAAAAAATGTGCATGCAACAGGTTAGAACCTTTGCAAGTGACAATATTAAACCGGGTAGCTATAAACTGTATGATGCAATTGTGTTATAATACATGTTCTATGGAGGAATCTAACGACTTAATCACATAATAAAAAGGAGGCATGCTGCAGCAAGTTTATATATTTTTTAAATAATCTTTTATTTTACAAGTTTTAGTTCCTTAAAAAAAAATTAAGCAAAAGTTAAAGCCACTAACATGCCCAGCTATCTTTTAGAAACATTAGAAACAGCATGTTCCCCAAAGATTGATCGCAGGTCAGCTAACTTTCTTCATCTCTGTTTTCGGCCAAAGGTCAACCTCTGAACCAGATCATTGGTTTGTAGATCTGAGCTGCTAATATCATTACGGTGAGTGAAGCATCCTAGCCTTCTTGGCTTAAAGCTCCTGCAGTTGAGTGGCAGATGGGCAGAATTGTTGGAAGTTCAAAGGTCCATACTCAGATGTGTTTATCCCCACTCCTTGCATGGAGGGAGTGTAGTTTAATTCAAGCATCGCACTCAGGGATCCATTAATCCCATCTACTGATACGACAGGAACTGAGTTGGGATAAGTCTCCACAAACACCATTACTGGTAATGTTTTTGTAATAATACCTGTATTTTAGTGGGTGTGTGTGTGTGTGTGTGTGTGAGAGAGAGAGAGATGGAGACAGAGAGAAGCCATGTGTGTCATAGTTCTAAATAATCTGGTTATAGATCAAGCCTGTGATGACTGATGATAAATTCAGAGAAAGGACAGAGTCTGTTTAGAAACTAATTTGGATTTCATATGAAAGGAGTCCAACAATTTAGGAAGCCACCAAAGGTCAAATATATATTCATTAGAATAAAGCAAAAAGTATTATGTTTTAGGGAAATTATGATAATAATCCTGCTATTTGAAGTAATCCTTTAATAATGTAAAATAAACTGCAAAGATATAGGATTGTAGTATAGAGTTGATTAATAAATTACTTAATGAACAAGTAGTAATGTGTTGCTATATGGGCATAGGAATCTGAATGTTTGGATGTTATGTATGATGTACTGTGAGGTGTCTGATTGGCTCAAATAATTGATCACAAATATTAATAATATATATTCAGAATAAATATTTAGTAAATCATTATTTTTTACTTTAATTTGTTGATGGCCCCAATGTATTGGGCACATTGAATCAACTTCAGAATCTTATCACCACAATTCATTTGTTTGTTTATGTCAAACAAACAAATGAATTGGCATAAATAAAGTTACATTAAAGTTGGGAAAATTGATATTCACAGAAACTCCAATTTAGGTGCAGTTAGAAGGGGAAGGAAGAGTACATGAAGTAAATTTATTGTGAAAACACTAATATACTTTTTTGTAGTTAATATATATTTCTGTGGTAGTTTATAAATTAAGTTGTGCCAGAATTGCACCAGATTTTGCTAACCAGAAGTTTTACTACCTCCACTTTTAGTGTAAAATTGTTGTAGGACCGTTCAAGAGTAGAATTAAATAATGCCCAAACATAATTCAAATTAAAAATTATGTATATATTACAAGTCAATTTATTTTAGCACATTAATTACAAATAAAACATTTATGTGTGCACTAAAAACAATTTAATAAAATTAGTGAGCAAAGCTTGAATTGGAGCATTTTCAGCATAAATAGTTCTGCTTTCTGTATGAACCATTATTACTGAATCAATAACTAATAATAAGGAAAAAAAATCAAAAAGTCACAAAAAAGCAACTATAATGTCAAAACGTGATTTTGAACAACCATTTCGCTCAAAAACATGTGCATATTAAGTTTGCTAAAAGTGTTTCTCCCTGTGTAAACTTAATAAAGGAAGTCGAAGAAATAGAAAACGGTTGAATTAATTCTGAAGTAGAGCAGCTTGTTAATGTATGCAGAAACTTTCCTTAGGCTTTAAGCAAACTAAACAGTTTATTGTAGCCAAAAGAACGTTAATAATAATAACAAAAAGTAAGTTAACACCTATGTTATTAAAACTTACTTAATAAAACAAAGTTGGATAATCTCATTAGTTAGCATATTAAATTGTGAAATATGCGCCTGTCCTTCTCGCTCTCTTTTCTTCTGCCCCTTTCTCCGCTTCTACAGACCCCCTCCTCTCCACACCTGTCTTATTGTACTGAGGGGACGCTCTTATCCCCTCTTCCTGATTCACTTATGCTTTGCTTTCACTGCACTTAACTCTCATGGTGATGTTTAAGACCACCCAGGTTCTCACTGTATGGGGCTCCTGGTTATGTTTGGCTAAATGCTTCCACTAAGAAACCGGGCAGCAGTGAAAAATACAGAGCCTTACAACAATTCGTGGCCTCAGAGATTATTCGTATTTTGATGTTTTAAAACTACAAGGTGTTTAATTTGAAATTCATGTGACAAACTAACGCAGAACAGCAAAGCATAGAGAAATAGAAGGGAAATGAGAGAGAGTTAATTTTCTCTTTTTTTCCCCAAATATAAATCTGAGTAGGCGTTTACTGCATTTGGTCTCCTTTAATGCAACCAACTGCCTTTAAAAGTCGTTTTTACAGGGAGTTAAAGTTAATTAGTTTATAGAGGTTTTCTTTGTTATGTACTTTCAGTTAAATGCAGCTTTTCTGTAAAGACCTCCGAGGTTCATTAGAGAACAAACACCATCATCTAGAGTCAGAACCATAACAGACTGATCAGAAAAAAACGTTTTGAAGAAGTTCAGATCGCAGTTAGGTTATAAAATAATATCTTTAGCTTTGGTCATCTTATGGATGATTGTTTTTACGCATCATCTTATAAAATATGATAATAGCAGTGTGGCACGACCTGAACAGATAGGTCGGAAAAGAGAGCATTAACCAGAGCGGCAGCCTAGACGCCAATGGTAGCTGTGGAGGAGCTGCAGAGATCCACACCTCAGGTGGGAGAATCTGTTGACAATTCATGAAGGAAAAGCTGTCATAGCCATAAACTGGGACGGTCTCTAAACAGCCTGGGCTACAAAGGATTGGCTATTATCAAAGCACTTTCAAGTGTTAGAATGGCATAGTCAAAGTCCACATCTAAAAACCAAAGTTAGAATGTGGCAAAACAAACAAACAAAAAAAATAAGTATGTGGAGAATCAATTCAGCCACAAATCTCTTCACAGTACGATAACGCTTCAGTTTTCGTTAAATATCTAATATTTTCATACCTTGTCATACAGCACAAAACTATCTTATGATTTTCGTCAGCAGAGAGATCCTTTCTCTTTCCCATATGGCTTGAAACCTGTGGCCTGCTTAATAATGTGGAACATCCTTCTTAAGTAGATTTTCTTTAATTGCGCTCACCAGACAAACTAATCAACCCAGCTCTCTGAAATTAATTATAGTGATTCAAAGAGCCCCAACACACAATACCAACTATAAAGTTAATAGCACAACAAAAAATTTAATCTTTATGACACTTAAATCCAATTTGCATAATAATTTTGAACACGGTGTAAACACATGCCACACTTTTTATAATTCAACTCATAAAAATCACAATTATGATCTTACACATACAATCCCAATAAAATGCCTCGATGCATGGGGTTGTGCTGGACTAAGAAGCCATGCTGTATAGTGGTGATCTTAAAATTTAACAAAATCAAAGCAACTTTTTTTATACAGTACAATGATGACCACATAGTTTCCTCACGAAATTTACTTCAAGTCTCTAATATCTTGAGTTCATGTTTGCTCAGGGAGGCCATCTAACAAGCTTGTAGCCTTGTGGAGGGCAGCTATTCACCCCCTGTTCTCCACATAGCATCCTCCATCCATAAAGGGCCTTTCTCAGGTCCCCTATGGCCATCTCCATCCTGGAAGGGCCACTGATGTAGTGTATAGCGTGAAAGCAAAGCCTAAGAGGAACCTGAGTTCATCATGGTGGGGGGGGAAGAATGGTAAATAAAATGCACTCGTTTGAAGCAAGAAGAGGAAGAGCAGAAAAGGACAAGGACCTGGAGGAGGAGAGTGTCTTCACTACTAATTAGCCACCTAGCCTTTAAGAATACCCAAGATGGTGAGGACTAAGACATACACACACACACACACCTACATTGAAGCACTGGGGGCGGGGGGCCTGCGTTGTGTGTTGCAGAGCAGCATCCTCCAAGTGTTAGGTAATTGGAGCGTTGTACCTCGAGAGAAAACTGCTGATTTCATAGGAAGTGCTAACAGGACCTTTGTGTGACATGTTTCCCTTTTCCAGGGAGCTGGAGAGGCCAGACACAGAGAGAGCTCTGAGTCTATAGTGGGAACAGACCCAGCCATACCTGAGTGCATCTAGCCACGGCAGTAATGAACCTCTTCACATGGCCGTTCACCCAAAAGAAAAAGAGGTGGATAAAGAAAGGAGGAATGAGAGAGGGGAGGGGGGTGCAACCTAATTTCACAGCAGCAGAATAGCAGGTGGGACAAAAGGTCTAGCTTGAGGAGCAGAGGTGGGTGGGTGGGGGGCTTTATTAGTGGTATTCTCCTGCCCCATTTACACCATCTCTCTCCTCGGCAATGGAGCACTTATCACAAGTGTACCCATCCTGCTCGCCAATAGAAACAAGCTAACGCTATCCGTCAATGTTTACCATTAGGGATCTGTCATTTGCAGATCCACCATATGTGGCAGATTAATGGGACACAGGCCCTTCGTTCCCTCCACGTCTCCCCTCTCTTCCTCTCCAGTGTACGCGTAACGCTCCGTGTGGCCAAACTCAGACTTGTTCTGAGAAACCGAGAATGACAACAAACCTCCAAAGAACGGAAACAAGAGACGGAAAAAGGAGCAAAATGACTGTCAGAAGGGAGGGGGGGGCAAGAAGATCTGGTTCGATTTGCATCGGAGTTGTTTTCACGTTGCTTGTTTGACAACTGCTAACTACATTAAAGATTTAAATGTTGCTCAGAAGCAACTTGGAAAAAAAACCCCAGTTTTTGATTTTTGCTTTTAACTAAATCTGCAATTACTGAAAATCAAATGCGAGGCCCCAGAGATCTTGCGTTAAAATTTGCTTGGTACGTCTGACTTCCTTAATGGTAGACATTACAGTAAAATTCTGAGTAGAAATCGAGGTTCCAAAACATAATTCAAAATATGTTCAACTTTGTGACACTTAGTGGGATGAGGCAGTCAATGGAAAGAAGTATGTAGTTAAAACAATGGAGGATAAATGGTTTAAAACCTAAATTAATGTAATTTCATGTCTAGGTTCTTCACAACCTAAATTAAAAAACCTGGCTTGGTTTGGATACATTTGAAACTTATTAATTTATTTGGGAGGGGAAATGCACATTAATTAAGATTTCTGTAAATGCGACAGAATTAGCCAAATAGCAATTTTTATCTATTATAAGTAAATAAATAAAAAAAGAAAAAGAAGTCGTTTTAGACAGAGGCTTAGGTACTTTATATGCAAGTATTGATACACTAACCTCATCAAATAACTTAACTGTCCGCATTAAAGACAGAACTACAGCAAAGACATTTGATAATACAGTATGTACTTGGTGAACTGTATTGCTACTGACAATTTTTTTCCTGTGACTTTGCTCTCTCTTTTACATTTACTTATTTAACAATTTGCCTTACCCTTGGAAATATAACGTACTCTGATACTCTGAGCTCGTTTTGCTCCAGTAATTTCGTGTTATCTGCGCCTTTCATACAGACACCACGGCTAAAGCAAGGCAGCCAGGCAGTCGCTGAGACACTGGCTTCTTTTCTCCACTCGATATACTGGACATCTTTGTCACCGCACTGGGCTTGAATGGTGACCTCCTGCCAAAAAGGCAGGGAGGAAGGGGGAAAAGAGGAGAGACAGGCAGATGGGGGTGGCACTCAGGTGGTCCTAACTCCTTGTTTCTTTGTCCCTCTCTGTTGGACAAACAACTACACACTGTGGTCCTTCTGTCTTTTCACCCGGGATGCCGTTTGTTACCCATTTAACAAGAACCTACAAGTAAGCAAGTGGACAAGAGCGAGTGGCGGTGGGAGACGGAAGGAGGGAAGAGCAGACAAAAAGTTTGGCTTCCCCTCTTTTTGTTGTGTTCGTCCTTGGAGCAAGTCAAAGAAGACACATAAGAGCCCAAAAGGAGAAAGCGCTTTTTCTTCTTCTGACCTCTATCCTCTTATGCTTGGCTTCCCAAAAACACTGACACTGACAGTGGAGGTCATGTCTTTTCTGTAGCTCACTGCACCAAAGCAATATTTCGGAGATCAGGGCAACTAAATTTGATTTTTTGTGTGTGTGTGTCTAAATTCCTTCTCAAACTAATGCATGTACACATGGATAGATGATGAACAGACAAATACCAGAATGCAATATCTGCAGCAGAATGCATTTCTCATGTTAAAGGAAGCGACGATGCTAGAGAGGAAGCAGAGCCAGAGGGAGGTAAGGAGTGGGAGAGGCCTCACTTCCATAAGGTTATCTTTCTTTTCTCTTATGTGCTCCTATGGTCTCCCCTGGAGGAATGGTGGTTGGTTACTGTTAGCCTGGTATGACAACCTTGCATTTTTTTCCCTTAAAAGTGAAAACTCTTTTAATTTTTGTGGTAGTATTGTTTATAACGTACACTGCATCAGCAGATCAATGCTTTGGCAAATGACAAAGCAAACAACTCCTACTCGCCTTAGTTCTGCATAAGTCAAGAAGTACGTTTTATTATTTTCATAGTTATTTTATAATTAACCTGTTTAAATACTCAATTTATTAGTATTTTTGGCTTGAAGTTATTCATGAAGTGTTTGCACAATCTTACATTGAGGCGCTTTCTTCACTTCTTACAATGTTCCTCTCCTCACAAATGTTTTTTTTTTTTTTGACATATTTTGTTTCTTGCAATATACCATTTTGTGAGGGAGGGAAGGTTTTTCAAAGGACTTAGTTTGTTTGACAGTGCAGTGTGAAATCAAACTGCACCAGCTGAAAATGAAACAAATGTAACTTTGGTCCCCAATCGAACCCTTCCTTCTGTACTATCAGGTGTGAAAACATCCTTTGAGATCTACTACCATTCAAAGTGTGGTTCAATTTAGTTCATATTCATCCATCTATGCTCTTCAGGAATTACAGGTAAAAGAGTGAAACTCAGAAAATCCTCCACCCAAAGACTCTCTCCAAGCAATCCTAAGGCGTTCCCAGGTCAGAATGGACATAACGTTCCTCCAGCAAATTGTGGATTTGCCATGGGTTCTTCTCCCACTGGGATGTGCTCATAAAAACCTCCAACGGAAGGCACCACGAGGGGCATTCTACCTGAAACCACCTTATTTAGATAAGAACCTTATTTTATATAAGTAGATAAGTAAGCACTGCACCTCTTATGTAGAGGTGCAGTGCTCTACTCTGAGCTCCTCCCAGAGAATGAAACCTTTAACTTCGGCTGAGTCTGGCCACATGGCGGAAGAAACTAACTTCACCTGCTGATGGGGTGTTAAGAGCTTTGATTTTTGGTTAAGCTCTTTCTTTACCATGATAAACCAGATCAGCACTGGCATTACTGCAGATGCACCCCCCCGTCCATCCATCCACCTCCGGCTCAGTCCTCCCATCAGTCAAGAACAGTAGTCTCGTCGCTTGAGGAAGAGAAAATCCACCAACCTGAATGGAGCAAAACACCTTTTTCCAGTTGAGAATCATGGCCTCAGAGTTAGAAGAGCTGGCCACTTCACTACGGTGGAGTGATGATGGCTTGAAGACACCAACAGAACCACATCATCTGCAAAAAGCAAACATCATGACACAGACGATCCCAAACAAAACAGCCTCCTTTGTATCAAGGTCTTGAGATCCTGTCTATGAACACTACAAACAAGATTAGAGACAATGGTGAGTCCTGGTGGGGTCCACGCTAGACTTTGTGCCAAAAATGTGAGACTACAACTCAAATGTGCCTTTGAAGAATCCTCACTTCTACAGCTCCACTATAGGATCCCTTGATGGACAGGGTCATAAGTCTTCTCCAGAGCCACAAAAGGATGGACAGTTTTTGTTACTGTTACATTGGACTTGCAGTCTTAGTTATACTTAGGTGATAGGAAATTTACAAATCCCAATGAGTTACAAATCAATGAGTTATACTTTAGTTTGCGCACTGTAAATATTGTAATATTGGGTGACAAAGTAGAAATAATGTAGTTCTATAAGACGAAACCTTATAAGGCAAGCGGAAGACAGCTCTACATCAGAGAAAGTGCAACATTTGTCTAATAGAGTTAGACTGAAATATTTGCAATAAAGTCAGTTGTATCTACAAACAGCATGAAAGGAGAAGTCGTCTTGTCCTAGGCCAGGAGCAGGACAGACAAAAGGCCAGACAGAGGTGGAGTGCACACAGAAAGACAGGTTTGTGTCAGAGGGAGCTGACGGACAGCTTTGACTGACAGGCAGACAGACACGTCTTTGGCAGCCCAGTCAGTCTCATTATGGCGCAGGGGTGTTCCCTCTACAGTGGAAGCTGTCACTCCTGTATCGCTCAAATGAAAAGCCACTCTAGCCGGGGACGCGCCGCTACGGGCTGAGAAAGCATGTCATCTTTTCCTTTTCTTCCCCCCTCTCGGCGATGTCTCGCTCGATAAAGGAGCAGCCACGAGAACAATGGGAACGACGGACTAGAAAAGGACAGAGTAAGACAGAGAAATGAGGGAAGAGGGTGAGATGGGGCGTTTTGACATCTGAATTACATTTCTATCGCCTCAGACATGAGAGAAGAATGGAGGAGAAAAGAAAGATGGGAGGAGATACGGAGGCGGGCCGCCAAACCATCACTTAGATGTTTATTTTAACTTCACTGCATTTGGCTGGCGTCTAAAAAGCTAAAACCTCTGTGTCTGTGACATGAGCTTCTGAATAAAGCCACAAGGAAGAGCTAATAGAAAAGTGATATTCGCGTTGTTTGACAAGTTCAACAAATGTAGAGGAATCTGGGCTGGAAGAAACTCCAACTTGTAGAGTTCCTCGCACTGCGGTCTGCAGATACCACACATGAGGCCTGACAAAAGGGACGCTGCAGCATGACAGAGATGACAGCTGACTTTGAAGACTGCGACACAAAGATGACAGCAGAGATAAACGACACCACCTGTACATGTACAGAGGGGCACTTCCCTTTAGCTTTAGTGGGTGTAGCGACAAATATCTCTGTGGTATTAAAACACCTCAGCATTTCCTGTCAAAGGGAAGTCTGTCTCGCAAAGAGCTATCATGGTATTTTCTTTCTGCATGACTTCATCTGGTGAGGCAAGTGTAAGCGCCCCGAATGTGAAAGTGTGTTTTAAGCTTGGAGACATTCATCTATGTTTGAGACTTTTATCCTGAAGTGAGAAAGGAAGTATTGTTGTATCTGTTGCGTTTAGTCAGTTAAGAAAATGTTCTTATCGGTCATTACTCTACAAGCATGGCTTTTATCGATCCAATGCTCAATACAAATGAAAATTAGCAAGAGCGGTACCACATAATCTTTTTGTATAACTATATTCCCATTCAGAACTAATATCAACAATTTGATTAGCTTTTAATTTCCAGATTTGGACATGCATATGCAGCTTTGATTAAATATTTGGAAACTTTGTTTTCTTCAAAAATACAACTGATTTCGCAATACAATCTCACTTACACAAACAGCATTGTGCACTTTCCTGTTCTTTTTCTTTCTTACTTTGTATTTTTGCTACAAACAGTTCAACGTTCTTTTCTCTGATCTTTTAAATTTGATCAGAAAATGTTATGAGGAGTCAGATGCTATTTTCTGGGGTATGTAAAAGAGCTCTAACATAGCCTACAATTACTGCGGAGTCTGGACATACTCTATAGTTTTGAAATTGATAAGTACCTGGGGTTTATTAAACACACTAAGATTTGTGATATTTGTAAAAAAAAATAAAATATATATATATATATATATATATATATATACAAATAAAAATAAAAAGTCTCTTTGTGAAAACACAAAAAATCGATTCTCAATGTCGTTGGAGTTAGACAAGCATAAAAACCCAAATATAATCAAACCTGGACTAGAATTTCAAACACAATACGAAATAGTGGTAAAATCTCTTCTCGTACTATTCTGGGGAACTCACCATCGTGTGTGGTGTCGTCTTGTGAGCTGGATGTATCGTCACAACCCTACTAGTCGTGCCAACTTCTGTATACCCCAAAATCTGCATCTTCTTAGCGCTTCATTAATGTCAGCTCTGGTTCACGAGAGCAACAAAGCCAGGCAGGTAAACAATGAACCCTAATCTATTCCCTAATTAGCCTTCTTTTATCTCATTATCCTTATTCGAGCTCTTCTCTCGCGCGTTTAACTTGTCACACATCTTATATTTTTCTGCCGAGCGCGCCGTGCATATGTTAATGCGAGCGCGAGCTTGTGTGTATTTGACACCCAGCCCTCTATAACCTCATTAGAATCTTTCAGGTCCCGCTGTGCGCCCATCCACACACTCTCACACTGCTTTGATTTCTCAAAGTCTAAAGATGTCAATCACCTGCCTCCATCGAGTCGGAGCAGGAGAATTCATACGCGCAGGCTCGCCCCAACGGGCTCGCGCTCGCAGCGGGCACGCACGCAGACAAGCACGGGGCCATCCATCAACGTCCTCCTCCCACTCCCCTCCGCTTCTATCTTGCTCGCTCTCGTCACTCCCCCTCAGCCATTCCACTATTTGAGAGTAATTTCATGTGCCAGCGTGGTGCATAATACACTTTTAATGGACAACTAATTCTCTGCCATTACTTCGTCAACATGATTACGGGATCTGCCGCTCGCAATCCTGAGGAGTTGGGCCCAGGCTTTTTAAATATACACAAGACATTAATGTGTCTCTATTCAGCTTTACATCAGGGGATGTCAGCCATTTACATAATGCTGCCATTGAGGTCTGTGACAGCCTCCCTCTCTCTCTCCCTCTCTCTTGCCCCCGCTCCGTATTCCGACATGATTTCTTTCCACAAAGGGCCTTGGAGCACTGCCTTTTCCCTTCTGCCTCGTTCTCTCTCTCTTTCTCTCTATCCTCGACTCCATGAATGCTCACACTTTTCACCAATGTCATGGAAGAGACGCAGGAGAGACGAGGGGGTGTGGGGGGGAGAGGATGAGAGGGAAGCAAGGATTAGGCGAGATTGGTGTTTCTAAAGGAGAGTGAATGGGGAAAGTTGCCTTTCCATCACCTGTACAAAGCAGGAATATCAGACGATGAAAAGGGATGAGTGTATAATTTGACCACTTAAATGGCTAGTTCATTAGGCCTGTCAGGATAGCACTTCTCTGCCTGTTGGGAGGCATGGCAGATATGCAAATCTGTTCCCTGCACTGCAGAAGACACTCTGCTTTTGGGTGGGTTTTTAGGAGGAAAACGCAACATGGAGAGAGAAACATTATCTGTACATTAGGACAAGGTAATTAGAGTTCTAAACCATCGTGTTTACATCACTATTTAGGAGAAAATAACAATAATAAATGTCTATCTACTCGATGGGATTAGGTGGAAATTGAGAATATAGTCTCAATTAAAGGTTAAGCAAAGCTTTTAATTATGTATTCAATTTTATTTTGAGATTATGTGTTTATAATGTGTTTATGTATTAAACTGGATGTGAGTGAATCAGTGGAACTGGCTGGGATTTCTTACACAGGGCTCTTTGGATGTTTTATCCATACAATTGGGATATATTGTAATAGATTGGGTTGATATGATCATATGAAGTGGATATAATTTAGACATGTTTGTACAGTAAAGTGCCTTCATGTAAAATTGGTGATTAATGCTATAGAAATAAGCAAAAGTGAAGTTATTGTAAATAACTTCACTTCAAATAAGTTACATAATAATCTTTAAATTATATCCAGTTAAATGTTGCAACATTTTGTCAAATTCCAAGTTTGACAGTCTAAAAATCAAATGAGCGTCCTGCTGCCAGTTTCAACAAATGCTACTTTGAAGAACAAGACAAAAACTTAGATCTAGGGGGGGACAAAAAACTTTAGACCCAAGTGAAGTGTTTGGTCTTAATGATCAATGTTACATTCGCAGGGGAAGGTAAAAGCTTGCAAGTAAACTTTACTTACTTCACAGGTTTAATAATAATAATAAAAAATCCACATAAAAATACATTGGCAGCATTTTATTGTGGGGAAGCTTTGCTGTGAGGAAAACTGGTGCACCAAATACAAGGCATCATGAGGACAGAATGTTATGTTAATATATTGAACCAGACTCAGTATCTCTAGTTCTGTCAAGAGGAAATAGGACAAAACTGCAAACCACTGGAAGTGGAGAAATTCATTTCAACATTTATGACCCAAGTCTTACAGCGGAAAAGAAAATGTTACCAAAAAATGAGGGAATTTATAGAAACTTTATAGAAATTTCTAGAAAAGAAAAAAAAAACTCTCTCAGTTCTCTGGCATATTCCAAATACAATGTAATTTTGGCTATCCTTATGGACCTGAAATAAGAAATGTTTTGTCACGTTTAATGATGAGAAAAATGTTATTTCTATACAACATTGAACTGTGAATCCAATTATCAGGAGAATCTACAGTAGAGTACTCCAAAATAAATAAATGTGAGAGCTGCCACCCTAAAGTAGAAAATCAAAACGTTCATATGAAACTCAACATGAAAAAGAATTGTTGACAACAGATCCTTTTCTCAACATTAACGTTAGATAAGTCTCACTGACCTGTCATTGTTCTTCTCGATGTTATTTTGTTCACCCAGCCTTTGTAAACGTCCCTCTGCCTACACATGAAAGGGAAGTGCTGGGTGGTGGTTGCAGGAATTATCTTGCACTGACAGCCACGTAACAAAAAGCTGGTAATACTTTGAATAATTGAAAGAAAACTGATATAAAGGGATTGCACTGGTGTTTACAAAAAGGAGTAAAAAAAAAAAAAAGAAAAATATAAACCCTGACAAGTTTAATCTAACGCTAAAAATAGGGTGTGCAGAGAAACAAACAAAAGGAAAAACATATTCAATCACCTGGCAGGAAGTTTGGGCGGTGACTGAAGTTCATAATAAAAACCTCCATCCGGTCCTGGCAGTTTTCGGACACCGTCTGGCCTGTGCACACAGCCTTGCGTGCAGTGTTTGTACCATGGGGTCTCTGGGTAAATCAAAGTCACCGAGGTCGTTATTGTCTCCACAGGGACATTTCCTATTGAGCTCCGTTTGATGTACGGCAGCAGGTCACGATTGGCCACTGGGGCCAAATACAGGAAGTTGTCTTTCATGTTTTCAGATGCCATTTTGTCAGGTCATGGCTAGTTTATGAGTGTCTCAGGAGTTATGAGTTAGACCTGATTTAAATAGGGATTTGCAAGCACATCTTTAAAGATAAATCCTTATTAAAATGTTAAAACATGTACTATGTGATAGAAAGGGGAAAAAAAATAGTGAGAAAATAGGATAATCTATAATCCATTTCTTCCAGAAGTATCATGTAACTTGTTTTTCCTTTGTGTACAATGCATACTTGACATGAGAAAGGCAGCTCTTTGACCATAAGTGATAGAACTGTGTGAGAATGTTGGACGTAGCGCTGTAGCCTGAGTGGTAATTGCCTCTAATGGAAAGACATATAATAGCAAGAGAGTAGGAAGGCCATATACCTGCGTAAGAGTGAGAGTACTTTCTTCAGAAAATGGTTGGAAAAAGCTCACTCAAAGATTGCGTGCATGCGTGTGCACGCACATATGGGTGTGCACCGACGGGAGTCTTGCTGCACTGACTACTATAAGGTGGGTAACAGGTGTGTGTCCACCTGTCCTGAAAGATGTGGATAATTGTAATAGTGTGCCTTGGTCTGTAATTTGCCACTACTGCTACCATTAAAGGTACTGCTCTTCTCACCGCTAGATGCAATGGATGGATATGTGCACAAGTACACTCACACTTTATAGAGGCAGGAAAGAAAACAAGTACAAAAGGGGAAGAAGACTGTGAGTCTACAACTCAAAAAAGGGGCTATTTTGTTGTGCATGAAATTTGATCATAGCTTCTGGGTCTGAAAATTTAGGCCACTGTAAAAATACCTCAAAGCAACACTGACAGCAGACATGAGGAGCAGCTGCAACGAAACACTCACTGATTGTGAAGTATCTAGTCCTTGAAAAGCTTATTTACGGCTCCGGAATAACCTTTTTCCTTCTAAGTTCATGGTCTCAAACGGGTTGTATCTTACTGAATGTTGTGAAATCAGATGGAAAACATGATCATTTTTCATTTGTACAGGTTAGTGAGTGGTGTAATAAGCTTCATAAAAACAAACTTCAAGGGAGATAACTGCATGGCTCTGATAGCCTGTTACAATCACTCTGTGACAGAAGTCAGGGAAGAACTGGTCCTGGTCAATTTGCCTTTCTTCTGTTTAATACTATAGCAGTTTTGGTCCTGTCATGCGAATTTCAGGTACCGAGATAATCCATTTACCACAGGATATTTTAATACCAACCATTTGAACCCACCTTAATGACTTTTTTACATGACTATACGTCAGATTATACTCACAGGAATGTTTTCTTTTTCCCCCTTCAAGTGGTTGCTGGTCTTTTGACCCATTAACTCTTTCACACATCTGCAGCCTTAATTGTTTCGTGCCTGACCTTTTTTCAGATATAAAGGTGCCGTCTTTCGTGACATTTTGTTTGACCATGCGTCTGTTCTCACCTGACTGGGTTCATTTCAAGCCCTTTTTCTCCCTGATTTGCAGGTATTTTCAAGGCCGGAGATCATTTCCAACTATTTGGGACGTGAAAATATGATCTGTACCAACCATGTTTGTGTACATTTTGAGTACTTTTCACACAGAATTTGAAAATAGATCAACGTTTTTAATTGAGTGCTAGTTGTCGCAACTGCTATAGCTTTGGCCACCCTTAGCCATTTTTTATTTGGTACATAAAAAAAAAAAAGAGTTGTCGCTGCACATTTCATACCATGTGTTAATCCAAACCCAAAATGGGTTACATTTTATACTCACTTTGATGACAGATGACGAAGAAGGTCCTGGGGTCGAATCCCAGCCCGGGTTTTTTCTCCATGCACTTTGTTTGCTCTCATTTTCCATGCATGAATTTTTTCCCAGACACTCCAGATTCCTCCTATAGTATAAAAACATGATTGTTCAATTAAGTGGTTGCTCTAACGTGCATGGTTGTTTGTCCTGTGCATCTCTACGTTGCCCTGTGGTGGATGGCATCCTCTTCAGATTGTACCCCAACCTTTGCCTAACAAGAAATAGCATACAGTGGATGGATAAATGTTTATATTTTTTCTATTCTACTTGCAGTCTTCTACATTGAATTTATGCATGTGCCTTTGATAAATAATGGTTATGAAAAGGTTGACAGTCAGACTGAACTCGGTTTGATTGGAGGTCAAAATCCCTCATATTTCATGTTCAGATGGTCCAAACAAGACACGGTACTTCAGTTAACAGACATAGGGCATAATAAAAGAGCCTTAGAAACTATGACAGTTTTAAAGACGCATGTCTATTCAAATAAGTAAAATTCAAGTAAAATAATTGGACCTTTCTGTGGATAGACAGAATTTTTATAGAAACTTAAATGCAACTTATATTTATTCTATTCAGATTGAGAAGTTCTGTAAAAGGCTACCAGACATTTGTCCAAAAACACAATCTATTTTGTCAATAAGCTGATGTTAAAAGCAAAAATAAGTCGTTTGACCAGAAATCGTGCCGCAGCATAAGTAAAAGTAACATTTTCACAGAACAGGGCCTTTCTTTGTAAATAAAAAATCAGACAATTACAACCCTTTGCTGTACCAAAGGGGTCAAACAGTAATTGACGACATGTGCAACCATTCCCATTTTGCAACGCGAATTAAAATGTGCCTCAAACAATATTGTTTTTGATTTTTCGGTGGCAGGAAGTGACAGGATATCAGCTAGTGACAGGTAAAAACACATGCTATATTTTATAACAGACATTTCAATGAATAGCTGAACAGTGTTATTAGAGAGGTGAGGGGTGTGGCGCTATGCAGATCACAGAGCAACAGGAAGATGATATTGCTATTACCAGGTGTTGACACATGAGATTGCATTTACATTTTCAGCCGATGGATGTTTGTTTGTGAGAGTTAGCCACAGAACCTGAATATCAAAACAGGAATCAATATGTAGAATAAGTCTGGGAAATTGCATTGTAAAACATGAAAACTCTCTGACATCTCGCTCCATCCTCTTTCCAATCTCGTCTCCCTTTGTCTCTCTTTTTTCCCGCTTCTTTCCGGGCCTTTGTTGCCGATGCTCATCCATCACTTCCTCCTGGTTTTTACCCGGCCCACTCTCACTCTGCGGAGCTTGAATAGGCTGTCTGCGAGAGACTCGTCTCTGTTTGTGTTTCATGTTGTCAATGGCAATGGCGTTATCAATTAGTGCAGCAGTGGGAGCCCAATTAACAGCATCAAACAGCTAATTAATAGAGCTGTGTGAGTTCGTAGTGCACAACAGAAAGCTGCATGACTCTAAACTAGCACAGCCTCGCTGTAGCATGAGAAGGCAGCAGGAGATGCGGGGATCGTACAATGGCAGAGTCATGTGCACATATATACACGCCAACATGCATGTGCACAACGATACATTTTAACACTCGCTGCGTATTTTACAAAGGTTATTTACAAACAGACGCCAAGACAAACGAAATCCAGTACATGTGCACACGTGAGATTTACACACAGGGAAACGTAAATCAATCCCCATGTGAAGTTGACTGAGTGAACACGGTTCTCGTGAAGCTGCCACCTATTTCAAAAAGAAGTGTCTTGAAGCTTCAAGTTTTATAATTCAACATTGCCACATATTTCAATTATAAATTTTAGCTCAGAGAGCTAATTTAGAAAAGACAATAAGGTCTGAGAGTCGCAACTGGAATCTCGTAAAAGCGCACACAGGGTCAGTGTGACCCTGCCGGGACCACGCACAGGGTAAAAAGCCAACGTGGGGTCCACTGGACTCTTCTTAGGACTCCTGTATGGTTAATGATGTTTTTCACTAATATTCTCAACCAATCATGCACACTTTTCTGTCAGCAGTGAAAAAGACAATATAACACTGCTAATATATCTATATTTTACTTAAAAACTAGCCTACCTTTATTTATTGTAGTTTCTGGTATACTGAAGCTGGGTTTGTAGCTACTTGATCAAGACATCGAACAATGAGCAAGGGTGCCATGCCAACAGTAACGTAATCACGCTGTCCGCACCCCTGGAGGAGAGGCAAGAAGTGGGAAAACTGGTCTCATTTTTATCAGTGTCTTTAGCCCTATGAAGCCCTGATCTAACAGATTGAGGTTAAATTACACACAAGTGGACCCAATTTAACAATCGGGTGTCTTCTGAAGACAACGGAAGCTGAATACAAATGCATACCACCCTATCCAGATTTTTAGTTGTTAAAATTTTTTTTTATTTTTCTTTCAAATCAACAATATGCACTACTTTTTGTTGGTCAATCATGCAAAATAAAAATAAAAAAAAAACACCAAAAATTGTTGTTAGACCACGAAATTTAAAGTTGTTTAAATACTACAATACTCTTCCAGTACACTGCATTTATTAAATACTGTGTATTCCTTTTCAGCACATTGACAAATACTGAGATGGGGCCAGGGAGTCAGTGTTCGTATATCACCACATCACCCGTTGCAAGTAGTTGTGTGGTTTACAGGTACATGAAGAGCCTTTTCAGACCAAACTGACACAAATGGGATGTGTCTGAATTGTTCTCTCTGTCGAGGTCAACAGTTGGCACTTTTTGTTCCTATCAAGGCTCGCTGGCACCGCCGAGCCGCAGGGAATCAGGCCAGCGAACGCAACAAGTAAAGTGCTCCGTTTTAGTCACGACAGCTGGGCACTTGTTTAAATCAGCTGGCACGAAAGGCCACAAAATGTACTTCAGACAAATGGCTCACCGGATAGCCGTGGCCAAGCTCCAGTTCAGACTGGGCTTCGGCGAAGAGTCGCACAGGTAATCACACGCTGTGTGAATTTACACATGCAGGGCGCAACACGAAGCAAGCAGACTCTTCTGATTCGAGCCAATTTTTCGGAGGGGTTCCAAAACGTTTTAGCACATACTCGGCTCAGTCCGCCGAAGCTGATGACAAAAAGAGGACTCGAGGCAAGCCGACTCTTGACAGATGACGGCGTGCCAGCGCCAGAGGCTGGACTTGAGCTGAAGTAGAGTCTCTCTCTGCAGGATGAACCCAGGATCTACCCCAGAGCAGAGTCTAAACTCACCTGCTAGAAGCGATGCTGCACTTAGGGTGAATCGGGGATGCAATCGTACACAGCACCTACATACAGAAGGAGGGATTTATAAGGTAGCTGAGAGCTTAGTCTCTTCCTGAAAACTCAGCATTGAATTTTAAGAAATCACTCTCACTCTAATATACATACACTCTATCAGAGGTTTTGGGTATAGCCCGGGGAACACTCCAGTTCTATTCAACTAAACAGAGCAATAGGACTGAATCAGCAAAAGGTTAATTGCACCAACGTCCTTGTGCACATAAGGACTGGAAATTCGAGCATGTGTGTGTAGCTGTGTTTGTCACAGTGAGTGTATTTGCTGAAACCTTTGCACAACTGTTGTATTGAAGCAAAATGCCTTTTTGTCGCAGAAGGATTAGTGAGGACATAATCTATGTACATTTTCCCTGAGGAGACACACAAGTGGCTGCTGGAGTATTTACCTCCCCCTACCTACAGCAAAAAAAAAAAGCAGAAAATTGTTTGGAACAGGTGCATACCACCCTGTAGGCTGACACAGAGGAAGGCTGCAAGGAAAAATACGACTGATTAAAAATTTTAACTGCTAATTCACAGTCAGCTGTTTAGAACCAGTGATTTTGGTTGATTTGTATTTGTTCAACTGCCACACAAAAAGAAACACAAACACAGGCAACAAAGACATATAGGTGATGAAACACAGCAGTGGCTCTATGATGTACTCCTATTATGAGACAAATAATAGCCTGCAAGATTGGATATCACTATCAGACGTATTGATGCACCATTAACATTTTCCACATTTTCACATGTTAGCGTTGAACCTCTGTGTATTTTGTTGGGATATTCTGTGATAGACTAACACAAAATGGTGAATTGTTGTTTGTTCTAGTTTTAGTCCCATCACAGCATCTTCTCTCACATGTCACTGTTTCTTACAACTGGGTTTCTTACGTCTTTGTTCTTGCCACTCTGCCATAGAGGACAGATTTGTGAAATACCCAATACCTGGTCCACACCCACCTGAGCACTGTATTGGAAATCTTGTAGTCATGTGATGCTGGCCTCTTTTTTTTTTTTTTGCATGATAAATTGAGCATTATCCTACATTGTTTCATAATCTAACCTGCTGTAAATGTCTTCATTACTAGAGGCTCCCTTGTGTTTGTGTTCACTGGTTGTCACAATGCTGTTTATTCACTATTCTCTAACTAACCTCTGAGGCCTTCACCAAACATCTTTAGTAATAAATAGATTATGTTACACCCAGGTTGTCTTTACCATTACTTGGCTTTTGAAGGTGATTTTTGCACTTAATTTTATTTATTTATTTATTTGGGGTATCAAAGTAAAGGGTGCTGAACCCAACTGCACAGCACTTTTTTTTTCTTTTTTTTTACAAAATAAATGAAAAGCCACAGAGATCTTTTGAGTTCCACTTCAGAGTTATGTGCTATTTCATGCTGGTCTATCACATAAAGTACCAATAGAGTAAAATGAAGTTCATGTTGAGGTGCAGTAAAAATAATAAAATGTCAAATAAGTCATTTTTGAGGAAGAGTGATCTAATTGACTTAAGAATAATCTACAGTTTCCACCAGGATGGTGAATCAAGACCCGGAGCGTCTGACCACGGTCATGTCTGCATGTGGTTGAATTAAACTTTTGCTTAAAAGCCGAATTTTTGCTCTGCTTTTCTGGGGGGTTTGGAGTCGGTGGCAGAGTGCCGGGCTGCGGCCTCATTGACCTTCAAAAGCAGACACGAGGGCCCACTCCATCCAGCCAGCACCACTTGTGGCAGGAAGAGAGGCTCATTGACTGGCCCCCCAACGGCCCCACCGGAACATGGGTCGTCAAGCTAGAGCTGTTTCCCTGGCGACCACCATCCCATAGGCCAAAGTGAGGTGATTAGGAGTGCGAGGGTTATAACGGGGCACGGGGGGAGTAATGGAAAAATGGAGACAAAAAGGTGAGAAGGCAGACAGAGAGTTGGGTACGCAAAATTTAAAGAAAGTCCGACTGATTTGAGAGTTGGAAAAAATATAAGTATGTGGTATAATTTGCAAGTTGGCTAGACTTTTCTTGTATTTTCTGTAAAATAATCTGACTTCCCTTGATTGACTTATTTATTTATTCATTCTTGTATTTTCCCAATGTAAAAATTAGAAGCCACAAGAAGTGTAACATGGGAAAACAGTGGTGAAGAAGGCTGAGAATCTCACAGAGCGATAAGATCTATAGTAGCAAACCAGAATAGATGAAGCAAGGTTTCCCCCAGAAAACTTGCTAAGCCCGGTGGTTGAGGCGTTCGGCAGTCATTCAGTTGTGTTTTTGAGTCAAAAAATATTTAAAGTTGACTGGAAATTTGAAAATATCATGTGATAATTATGTGTCATTAAAAGATTGGAAGATGAATATCTGAACACCAAATATAAAATCTTAAAAATGTAAACATTTTAAAAAGACTTAATAAATAAGCCGCAACTTTTTCTACATAATCACATTTGTTCCCTTTAACTGCTGGTATGAGTTTCCTATCAATAGGATAACATTTGAGGAAAATAGAGAGGGTATGCAGATATCGGCAGGCTAATAGGCTTTGCCGAAAAATGCATCCCCCTGAAAACTTGAAGAAATGAAGAGTTAAGCGGGATTTCACCTTTTCTATGTAATCAGAGTAGTTCTATGAACTGCTGGGATGAGTTTTATATCAATAGGATAATATTTGAGGAAAATAGAGAGGGCATGCAGATATCGGTGGACTAATAATAGGCTTTGCCAAAAAATGCATCCCCTGCTAACATGGAGAAATAAAGAGTTAAGAGTGAAATAACTTTGTCTACATAATCACACTTGTTCTATGAACTGCTGGTATAAGTTTTATAACAATAGAATAATATTTGGGGAAAATACATAGGGTTTGCATATATTGGCAAGCTAATAATTTGCTATGCCAAAAAATGCACGCAATTCTCGGCACAACACCTGTGTTTATCGGACGGACGCTCAACCCGACAAAGCCACTTGTGTCGTCTTATACGTCCCAAAGCCTTTATGTTTTTTTTTTTCCCTCCTCCGTCTCTGTTCGCCTCCCGGTTCCACCCAGCCTGACCTAATCAGCGATAAGTTGAGTGCCATCGTCAACAGAGCAGACCCCTTCAATTAGCGGCGCGTCGCCATAAGCTCATGCGTAAGCATTGCTGTGAAATTGCATGTGCGCGCATGCATGCGGCCAGCCTCCGGACTGACCTCGACTCCCTCCAGTTACTCAGCTAATAAGTCGGTGACTGAACTCGGCCTCCTGCATCTCCAGATGGAGAGGTTTAATGGGTATTAAAGGTGGAGAGGCCGAACAGATAGAGGAGGATAACTTAAAGCTGCCGACAGGGCCGGACACAGCCAAGCCCGCGAGAGGACAAATGAGTCCCGCAGTTTAGCTAGCAGCGTTTACTTTACGTCTGACGTTTTCTCTCCTTGTTTACTATGATAAACACATCAAATGTGAATCTTTTACCGTCTCCTCTACAGGCGGCATGTGATTCCGGAAGAATTCCGCCTCCACGCATTTCTCCATTCCTTCTCCTGTAATGAAACACATTATAGTCATCAAGGCCAGCATCAGGTGAGTGTGTGTGTGTGTTTGTGTGCGCGCGGATGGGAGGGAGGCGGCGGTAGCTCCCACTCATCGACATCAACTTAAACTCAATGGCTTTCTAAATAAATAAATAAAAAGAGAGGGGGAAAAAATGCTCTCAGGGACTTTGCTACATTCCACTCGATGAGCACAAACAAACGGATCAAAAAGCCATTCTGAAGGGAGGAGTGGGAGGTGGGGAGGAAAAGCAGAAAAAGCCCTCTTAAAAACAGAGCAAAGAGGAGAGAGTGGGGACAGGAAGCGGGAGAGCCAGCAGACGGGGCTGGAAAAAGAGACTCCACTACCGATAATGAGCGGATCATTTAAAAAGCCATCCCTAAATTGCCTTGAGGTTAGAGAGAAGAGGGGAAAAGGCTTGAAAGGTTTTCAGAGATTCTGAGCGACGGTCGGAGTGGTGGTGCTGGTGGAGGCGGTGGAGGGAAGGACAAGCTCTGTTCAGATGGTTTGAGCTCATGTTTCGTCTGGTACTGCTGTTCTGGATCATCTCTGAACTGGCAAAGAAAAACAAAACGTAGATCCAAATTTTTGAATGAAAATATGAAAACAGAAGTTGAAAGAAAACATTAAGAGACTTCAAAAGCAACGCAGAGAGAAATAATCACTGCTCAAAACACTAGAGGTCCAAAATATCGATATTATCAAGTCAGTATCAATATCGGATCGGTAGCTAGCATGATAAGATTGGAACTTTGGTTTCATATTCCCTCTTAAAATTTTATTTTTTTTTGTAATGTAGTTTCTCAGCGCTACAGTAGAAAAAGATTTTTGCTTTCATTTGCTCTCGAATGACCATTTTTGCATTTTATTTAGAACACAATGCACAACATTTGTTTAATTTTGCTACACGTTTCTGATTATCATACAAGTATGTTGGCAAAGTATTTTGAAGACACCCGTAAACCTGATCTAAATTCTGCCTCAAGTTTTAACAAAACAATTACAATGAAAAATCACAAAAACACATAAAGGTCAGAAGTTTGATAATATATTTTACTTAAATAATACGTATCAGTATCGGTGCCGGTATTTGTGATACTTGCATTTACCTCCATTTTGATGCTGAAAACCAGAAACTGAACACGCCTGTCTCATGTATCTGGATATGAACTGCTCCATATTGTTGAAGGACAGAATAAAAAATTGTACCCACCAATTTGTGAACTTTGGAGACATTATATAAAAAGCACCTTAAAAATGTTCAACTGTCTGTCATGATACAACTACAAACACTCAAGCTTATTTTGTCAGGATTCTATAGGAGCGACCAACATTCAGTCTGTCAAGTGGATGGAAAACAATAAATGGTTTAAGTTAGCCAACTACCAAAAGTTATTCCTCTCTTATCGGAAAACTTCACATTTGTAAGATTTTACTCCCAGCATTGCATCTCAACTAAAACAAATGGTCTTTAGCATTGTTTTGCTCTTTCCAGACACTTCAAACCATTGTAACAAATTAAAATAAAAAAATTCAACAATTTGACGTAACGAACATCATGACGACTTCTGAACAGTTTGACTAAAAGGAAAGAAAGGTGGTCAAGTTTCACGATTCCAGTTTATTGTGAGAGTTTGTTACGTAGAACGTCACAACAACAGCCTGGAAGGTCACAAACACATGATCTGCGATGAGAAATGAAAGTAGTTTCAGAACGACGCTTCAGTATGTCTAAAACACAAACTCCAGCTTTTGACGTCGAGTGGGCAAGGAGAGCAAAAAGGTTTTGTGAGTGAAAATTCAGACATTTGTTCATATTCGCTATGTGTTTAAACCACAAATGACTGAATGAAAATTAAAAATACAGGAGACTCAGTCGTGCAGACTCTCCTTGAACCTGGATGCAAAAGCTTCTTGGAGAGCTGTTTAGAAGGAAAGTAAGCAAAAGTAAACTTGAGGTAGCAGCAGCTTCAGCAGGAGTGGCGGCTACAGACGATCAACAGGCACAACATGACAGTGCAGCTGGACTGCAGCTGAGCCCACGGTCACAGTAACAGTGTGTGTGTGGATGCTGGAGCCTACTCTTTCTTTTTGTTTGTTTTTATGCATTATGATACATGCATGTGCCTCCGTGTGGGCAGGTACACCGTGTCACGAGGTGGGCTTTTTTTACTGTGTTTTTGTGCTTGTCGGATGCAGAAACCAGATGATGTGTCATTGATGGGATTCGGCCTCCCGCTGCCTCCTCTGCTTTTCAGCAAGAAGAGCAAAGATTTGAAATTAAATCCGTTCACATTTCCATGCTACCTTGCTGTTTACTGTTTGGTGTGACGGAGCAACAGTTGCTTCTGCTATTTCTGCAGCTGCACTGCAGTAAAACATACAGTGATCAGCTAAACCAACAAGAGTCAGATCCATCAGTAAAGGAACAAGGTTTTCCAACCAGCACTGTTAAATTGTGGAAACTTGACACTTCGGGCATTGCATTGTGCTTTTTCTGAGGGCTAGAACAAAATAAAGCTGGATGTTGTTAAAAGCAACTAAACTGATCAGATGTAGTCCAATATAGGTAATTGTGACTCATCTAGGAAAGAATATTTCACTTAGCATTTGTTCAAAGAGCATTAGATTTTCTATTTGTTGTTGCCACATATGTTTTGGAGTTTGTTGCTGTTTTGACACTTGCAAAATGTATGTATCGTACAGTGGCAGCTATCGTTTAAATAGTCTGACAAAGCACATCTTACCATTGAAAACGTCCTTTAAAGAGATGAAGGGTGAAGTTCGGTTAACTTATTGTCTAAGTCAGCCATTTTTTTGGAGTCCTGAAAGTTTCTGTTGTGATTGGAGAATTGAAAGAAAATAGTCTGTTTCCGGCTGAGAAGTATTTATTCCCTTACAAATGTTAATTGTTTTAAGATCTTCACAACAAATTTTACTATCACACAAAATATTAAGTACATACATATATATATATATATATATATCTGAATCTAAAAAGATATTCAGACCAACCTGGCCCTATAACTGATCTGCTTTAAACCTAATACCTGGTTGTGCCGTCCTTTAGAGGGAACACCTGCCATCTAATGTTTGTGATAACTGATAGAGTCTTTTACGTCACTATGGAGGACTGGTGACCATCGTTTTAGAGGAAAAAAGACCCAGTCAAGGTCATCTGAGTCCAAAACAAGAACAAGGCAGGAGGCGTTGTATCTGAATGTTGGCTTGACTGATGATTTCCAGTCACGCCTACTTAGGCAATTATTTTAGGAAGGTGCCTATATGTTACTTTGTATTATCATAAAAGTTGTGGGTATCATCAATATGTGTTGTAAGGTTGAGCATTATTCTATGTTGTGAAACACAGGATGTTAATTAGGGCAAGTTAGTTTGGAACAAGATCAACAAAAGGCATCACTACAGATGCCAGACTCAAATTAGAATCACCTGGACTCTTTATTTGCCCCTCCTTGTACATGAAAGCATTCAACTCCTCCATGTTTTTAAAACTCCCCCTGTGATTTTGGTGCCTTTAAAAAATTACAGCATCTTGGGAGGTAGAAATAACAGTGGCACAAAGCTGTGATATGCAATAATTCACCCACAGTGTACACAACGTATCCCAAACACAGGCTTCAGAAAAAGATGTTTTACTTTAATACAATAAACAAGTGTCAATTTTGTGTTTCAGTGCTACACAGAGTAAGAACGCACAGATGGAGACGCGGCCTTGGCCGTATCTTTGTAGTTTCTTTGGAAACACTTCTCAGAAATACGGCAGCTTGGGAGGTGGAAAGGCTCGACGATGTGCAATAATTCACAGATTCTGCAACCACAACATATACATTGCATCCCAAACATTGGAGTGTGTGAAAGATGTTTTATTTTTATGATATAAGCCAGGATCCATATGGCTTATATATGGTTTACTTTGGCCACAGTCACCAGAACAGCTGTAGGCTGAAGATTTTCACCAACTCACAAACGACAGACGACAACAAACCTGCACGGTTAAGCTCCTTCAACGCTGAATATGGTATCTTTCCTATGTCAGTTGCATTTTCAGATCATAATCAAACCTCTACATGTTGATTCAAGTCACAAAATAAAACAATGTGAGCTGTGAGCTCCACAGAATAAACTCGTCTCTTTCGTCCAGCTCCTCTCCGACAACTCTTGCGTCAAAGGTTGATCTATTAGAATACCTGCAACTTTAACTTAATTGCATAATCCTCATCATCCACCTCTCGGCGCTCTCTCACTCCCCGTCTCTTTCTTTTTCCTCCCTGTGCTCGCCTTTCTCCCCTGTCTCTTCCCTCTCCATCTTGACACAGTGCACTGAGCCTAATCGTGGATAATTGGGTGGGAGGGGCAGTGGGCCGGCCCTGCCTTTGTGTGCAAAGGGCAAGTGGTCAAGTTAATGGGGCCCTTGTGTCGAGCTGGGAGCACTCTGTCTCTCTTTTTCTCCGTTCGATCATTCTCTCTGCCAGTCAATCTCTGCCTCTCGGTCAACTATTTTTTTAAAAAATTTTTTATTATTATTATTTCATGTCTGAAGCTTTTCCCCGCTGTTTCGATCCAGTTTCCCCTCACTTCCAGTTGTCTCGTGTGCTGCCTTTTTTTTTTCTTTCCCTCCCGGGCGTTCTTGCACCTTCCTCGTAGCATCTTTCCTCCCTTCTCCAGCTCTGCCCCCTCGTCTTTTTCAGCCTTTGTCTTCCTCTCTTTGCTGCCGTCTGTAGCTTTTTCTATCTCTTCTCTCTGCCTCTTCAGCACAATGTTGGGGAGGAGAGAACAGACCTCTTTAAAATATCAAAAGACAGATCAGGAGGCCCCACTGGTTTCCCCCTCCTCCTTGCATGAATTCTCCCTCCCTTCTTCTGACAGATAAACAGAAGAGTGAGCCTGCAGGATTAGCTGCTGTGTACTGCCTCTCCTCCCTCTCTATTTTCCTCCGAAAGAGGGGGGTAAAGGGGGTGGTGTTGTTCACCAGGCTTGATATCCGTGTATGCATATAGGCACATGTGTGTGTAACAAGCTTAGCACAGAGGATGCTATTGTGTTTGAAACACACGCCGCAGAAAGTTTAAGTCTGAGGAAAACTTTATTACTTTGATCGGTGTTTAACTTTCAGAACGGAAACCGAGAGAGAGAGAGAAAACAAGTAGCCTATATTACAATAATTTTGTATAGATTTGTTGTGCAGATTATAATAAACTGCTTTCCTAACCTTATAAAGTAGTGAAAACATGTACATACAAATTAAAAGAAAAAAAGAAAAGTCCAGATTTAGTGAAGAAAAAATATTTTATTCAATCAGAAAAACCATGAACATCCAAATGATTTTCAGTACAGCAAAGCAAAAAGCTCGTCTTTTCTGAGTCAAATCTATTTGACTTACATAAATTTCTGCTTTTTTTTTGTCGCGTCTGTTTGAGGCCTCAAATTCACACGAAATGATAAACAGGAGACTGAACTGAGCAGTTGTTGCTCTAATAAAAATTAAATTATAGATTCAAACGTCTAATTCACACATATTAGGTATGAGCTGATAGATCGTTCAGTAACAGTTACAATAATAATAAACCAGATGTGCATTTTCTACTAAGTCAAATATTGTTTTTCGTTATGGCTAAAATTGATGCTGATGCACATGATGAAGAAAATGCAGCTGAGTTTCTTGGCAGTGGTCCGGTTCAAAAATGAAAATCAGTTACATCCATACACAGACTGAAGTTTAAGGTTGAACTCTTCCGTTGCAGATCAGCCATGCGTTTCTAAGGCATATAAACGTATCCAAGGTGGATATTATCGATAGCTTTGCTGCTGCTGTTGCAGGTGTGATGTGAGGTATGGCTAAAGCCAGGCTGCCGCAGATTTCTTGGGGACACGTCGAATAATTCAGTTGCACGGGCGTCGTGACTCAGAGGCGCAGTGTAAACTGTGCAACGTGTCGCACTGATGCAAAATTGACAAACTGCAGCGAAAGCTTCTGAACCGGGCAGCTAGCCCCCTTCAGACGCAGTAAAAACACGAAGCCTCAGATCGGCTGACTCGGATTGGCGGTCCCCACAGTGAGTGAAACTATTCATAAATGTCACGATTCCAGAGCCCACTTAGAGGAAAGATTGGACAAGTTCATTTTCTGTAGATCTGATTCAAGTCAGATCTACAGAATTAGGACTGCAAGGACTGAGGCCCTCCTAAGCTGGGCTGATCTAGTCCTACAAAGCAAAAGGATCTGCTTTGAAAGTTAAGAGCATTTGGTTTATTTATTGAAAAACTAATTATACAGATTTGATATTCTGATTACTAAAAATACTTTCAGAGCTTATTTAATGTCTCACAGATTGTGTAAAAGACATTTAGCTTGAATTGTGAATTCGTCAATAATCACACTTTTTTTTTTGTGGTGCCTCTGTGTTTTAAGGCAGCATGAAATTAGAGCCAGCTTGAAATGAATGCAAACAGCAACAAAAAAATTAAACGCTGAAAGTTTTCATTTATACTTTTAAAGAGTACTTACTGGCTGTAATGCTGATTTGTTTAATACCAAACACTTTAAACTGACAATAAATCATAATCTCGCCATATTCGTCTTTAATGTATAGAGGATTGTTTAAGAAATGATTATTTTTATGGTTTGGTAACAGTGTGAAAGTTCGTGGGCACTGAGGGTGACGTGACGTCGCAACCTGAAACATACCACATGCCAGCATGTTGTAAACCGTTAACAGCTGTTCATGCTGTATTAGACAGTGATGCTTTATCTGTGTACGGTCACAGTGGAGGGAGGGTATTTATGTTTCACACTCTAAGAACAAACCACAAAACAGCAAATCCCACTGCAAAAGCAAAAAAGTGCGATTAAAAACTTTCACGCGTGTTTTTGCAATGACATTTCAACCATCAAAACAGTGACACCGCTTTTATAACGTCCTTTTGTTCTGAGGCTGATTATCTTGTGTGAAATGTAAACAGCAGCCACTGGGAAGTACTGCAAAGCTTCTTGGCTGTCCTGTACGTCAGTGGATCACAGTGTAAGTGGAAACGCGTCGCTAGCAGCAACGCACACCTTCATACCTGCAGCTTTCCCGATGATACAAGAGACAGGAAGCCAGACGATCTGTGACAAAAAAAAACACCTGAGAACACTTGGTTGATAAAAACGTGGCGTTTTTTCGATTGAATGAAGAAGCAAACATCTGTAAGGTTGTGAATTTAAGAGATAAAGATGTAGATATGTTTATCGTATAACTCAGAATCAGCACAGGACTTGGTTCCAGTTTGAGTTTGATACTCCTGATAGTTGTTTTCCAGCAACTAAAGTTTCCAGATTTTATGGAAACTTCCAGACATTCAGACATTCTGCAAAGGCAGCCGCAGGTCATAAAATAGTCACTATGGTAACAGAAGGGTCATGGATGAATCTGACATATTTTACTTATTGCACACTTTGTCCTCTGGAGAAACACTCTATGTATTATGCCAGCAACGTTTATTGCTACCTGGTAAAGATGGGAAAGAAGGCTTCAAATAAATTTGCATTATTATTATTTATGTATTTACATCATCTCACAGTGAAAATTGTGAAAAATCCAACCTTTATTTTGAGTAAATCAATTTAAAGTAGACTTTAGACCAGGCCTAAAAAATTCAACTTGACCCGGCTCGAGCCCAGAGGCGTTGTGTCCAAGCTAGAAGTAAACCCAACATATCATTTTAAATAAAATGTCACTGCTTTTGTTTTTAGACTACTATTATTTAAGTAAGCAGTGTAACTTCTCCTGTTTTTAGTTTTTGTTTGACATCTTCCAGCTCCATCTTGTTGCTTGTTGTAACCTCAGCGTGAGTCAAGGGCAAATCGTCTGGGATTTGTTTTAATTTACGTGTGATAGCAACTACTATAATAAGACCGTCAAATGGCTAAAAACTCCTGAATGAGAATTGCAACATCGTTGTTCATGGAGGCTGTCTGTAGAAAAGCCTGGCGCTCCCTCTGTGACCGTTTCGTAAAACCAACATGGAGGATCCAGAAGGGGAACGTTGGCGGTGGTCTGCAACCATGTGACCTCACGCCGTGTTGGTTCGGATGGTACATGTGTGAGCCTTTAGCGCTTAATGCTAGTCATGATGGAGGGTCTGTAATGCTATGGTGGCCTGCTTTTCTTCCAAATAAATGTTAAGGGAACATTATTCATGGGATTATAAACTTTCTTAAGTAATTAGAAAGAAATGTTGAATTAAAAAAGTCTGCGAGATTTTCCAGAAATGGTCTATCAAACAACCCTGTTCCACAGTCATCTCCTCCTCCAGATTTAAATCCTGCAGAAGGAACCTGAAGAGACTATAGGATGAAAACGTCAAGGATTCCTCTCTCTGAAATGTTACAGGAGAAGATGAATCGCTGTTCTATTAGCAAAATCAGATTGTACAAAATATGTGTTTTTCCCCACTGAAACACTCAAACAGATTTTCAGTGTGAGATAACACTACTTCAAAAACACAGAATTTTATGTTTTAAGTCTTTGCCAGGAGTGCCAATAAATGTCACCAAAACCAAACCAAAATATGTTTGTTGCGCTCGCCGGCACGGAATACCGTCATTTGGAAAAGACTGAAAAAACAATATCTAATTCACACACACAACCACACAAATACATCATTTTCTATTCCACAGTATTGGGTCAATATATACTAGTACAACAGTACTGCGTGAGCTTGATAAATAACTCCTACTCACAAACCTCTTCAAAAATAATGATACTTGACACAATGAGCCAGGTGTGAAGATTCACACATCAGTAAAATCAGAGTAATCAGCTGCATTTTAGCAACTCAAACTGGAACTGAAGAGGGAAATTACAGACGATGGTTAACAAATTAAGATCAGGCTGTTCCTTTCATCATCATAGCAAACTGTAAAGCAAACCATAAAGCAATACCGATAGTGGGTTCATAGTGTGTATGCTGGAGATTACTTGTGTTAATTGCAGCAAAATTGCAGTGGAAAAAAAAAAATCATATAAAATCTGTGTCTCCTGAAGCAACCGATGCTCTTTTCATTTGAAAGTGCCGTAATGTGTTAATGCACTGCACTGCTGTAACACACACACACACCCCCCCACACACACACACAAATTAAGTTCTTTGTACTGACCCCTGACTGGGATGAATGAGATGTTTCAAGAGAAATTAAAGATGGAAATTGAGGAAGCTGTAAATTGCTCCGCACTGCGAGTCAAAGCCGGCCTCCACGCTGAGCGCGGGAACACAGTGAGCGACGTTTGTTAACAGTGACTAGTGCAAGCTGGAAAACACCGACGAATACCTGACACGTACGGAAAACTGTCACGCAATTCACCGCAAGCAGGAGGAATTTCAAATGAATGCACAGGAATCACAGACCCCTTGTAAAGCCGATAAATCCATAACGGACGGCTAAACCTTTTAACTAGCAGATGAACTGCTAGCTATAAAAGCTGAGTGACCATCTTCTGGTGTTTGGAATACGGCTGGAGGTGAAATTGGAAAAAAAAATAAATGCAAACAGAGTGGAGTGTTATGTATAGCAAAGAGCTCCCTTCTTCTATTTTACTGAGCTTGATTAACAGGTTGAGGTCCTTTGGTCAGGGTGACGAGGAGAGGATAGTGGATGTCTTCATCGTATGCCTGCTTTCCTTCTCTCAGCATCTGAAAAAGGACAAAACGGGGAAAGCAGTGACTAAACACGACATGGCAGAAATCTTAGTGTGACGCTGCACATGTAGGAAAAACACAGCCTGAGGGGGGAAAAGTAGCACTTTAGCGAAACGTGGAGTGAGTGCAAAAACATGGCCTACATGAAACATCTTGGACGAGTAAATCTGGAGGTTAAGAACTAAAAACAAGCAAAGAGAATCACGTTTAAGATGAATGGTTTGATAAATATTTGCACGTGTCAGTTCTGAGGGTTTTGTTTGACTTTTGTAGAGAATCACTGTGTTCAATTAGACATTTATTTTGGCTAAAACACAAGTTTTGTTGCACCACAACATGCTGTTCTTCTGCAAGAACGTCACAGTTAAAGCACAGAGGAGGAAACTTAATTGCATAAAGATCTGGCATAAAGACGCAAAGTGTCAAACTGTTCACTTCTTCACGGTTTTCTTGAGAGAAGTCGGACTTCTTCGTAATTGTTTGAAGTGCTCAGTTGTTTTCCAACGTTCCTAAAGGTTTTTCTGGGTTTTTTATTATTTTTTGGTGGACGGTGTGGAGGGTGGGTGGGGTGCTTTTGAGATTTCATTAGACGATTTCTGTTCAGTTTTTGCACCTGTTTCTAAATAGCAAAGTGGTCAAATGAAGGACAAAGAGAGAAATTGATGGGCCTAGAGTCCAATCTAGTTAAAAAGAAAAAACTGAATCTGAAAGTGATTTTTCCTAGACAGATTGGAAAACCGCTTCCAACACTGACTTTAAAAGCTTTTTCATGTCTGAATTAATAAATTATCAGAGTTACTTCCAAAAGAGTTAAGGATTACTGATTACTGGTTGGAAAAACAATTGGAATGAAAATAAACTAAGTCAAAGTGGTTTAATGCTACCTAAAAGATATACAGTAAGGTAACAGGTCATATTAGATTTCACTTACAGACAAGATTAAACATAATCCTGGGTTAATGAGAGCAAGATTATGACAGCATTACAGGGGGAAACTGAGAGTCACAAATGAGTTATAGAAATTTTCTATGATACATTTTTAAATATGTTCTTTCATGCAGGTATTAGAACAAAAATCTAGACAGGAAAAATTTTACAATCAATAGGAACAACCCCCACAGACCTGAATTATATATATACGTTTGGTTACCATAACCCCTTTTTATGTGTTACTCTGTTAGGATAATTTTAGATATTTTAAGTTGTTTTTTTTATGTGGTTCATTATTGTTTGTTTGACTTAATTGCAAAAGACTTCTGTCAGCTTTTAAAATTTTGATAAAGTGGCCATTGACATTTCTTTGAGAATACGGGGAGCATTCGGGATTGAAATGAATACCTGAGGTTGTGCTTCAGGTTTTCCCTCGACACTTCTCTCCCTCAGTACCTGTCACACATCCTGCAACACCATCACCTGGTGCTGTGAAAGTGTGAAATCCTCCCTCCACTCCACAACACTTCACCTCACCCTCCTTTTCGCTAATTTCTCTCCCGTTAGATAAATACGAACCCACTGCTCGGGTCTTCCCCTCCCTCATTCTTCTTCGTCCCTTTATTTCGCCATTTGCACCTAACAAGATGTATGTCATCTTCGTGTTGCTTTCCGGTGTGGGGACCGGAGCCAACGTTGGCCAAAGCAGACGCAGCGAGGAAGGAAGGAGGGATGGAGGGATAAAGAAGAAAGAGGAAGGGGTTGGGGGGGGCGCTTACACCGTGAGGGCTGAGAGCTCGCAGAGGTGAAAAGTTTAACAAGCAAAGCTGTTCCTCCTGATCGCAGGCTACCTAATCAGCTTCATGGGTGGCTGGCTAAATCGGCTCTCTACCCGACCTGCCACCTCACCACCACCTCGTCAGCCTCCCTCCCTACTCTTCTCCCCACCCCACTCCTTTCCAAGGTGCAAGCCATTTATTTTATTGCCACTTTCACCCCAGCCTCCTCTCATTCTGCCTCTACATTTCCCTGCTGCTTCTTTTTTTTCCCTTCTTTGTCCAGCTTGTGTGGACTAAAAGAAAAAAAAGTGAACAAGGTAGAAAAGGATGAAGAAGGAGGAGGGGGAGGAGGAGAAAATAGGTGGAGACAAGGGGAGGGATGGATAAACTGGGAGTCTGGGGTCTCTCTCAGCAGGCTTAGGAAACGGAGAATAAGGGATTGGGTGGATGGAAAGATGGGTAGAGGGAGGGATAAAAGGACAGGCTTGAATAAACCAAGAAGTGGGTCGTGATGTAGGAAATGGGAAGATAGAGGGGAGCCGAGGGAGGGAGAGGGGAGAAAGGTGAAGGGAGAGGGTCGAGGAAGACATGTTGGCGAAATGGACGATGAGGAAGAGGGTCCTCTGGCAGCTGATGGGGAGAGAAAAACATGGAGGCAGAGAAAAGAAAAGCAGAGAACACAGACACAGTGGGGATACTACTTATGCATGTGAGAGACAGCGATGCAAACGTGCGTGTGTGTGTGTGTCGGTGGGTGTATGCGTGTGTCGGTTTGGGAAAAATTAAAATTCATGACTCTCTTCACAACCATTTGAGTAACAAGATTAAGATGGCGGTTTAGAAAATAGTGCTGGCATTATCAGGCTGCTTGCAGTCCCTCCAGCTGCTTGCCTCTCTATTCCACAACAGTGGGGATAAGAGGATAACGTGTCGGCCCTGTCTGCCCGTCCCACCACATGTCTCACAGTCACAATCCAACACACACACACACACATAGACCTTAAGACACACTCCTTCCGCACATTGGCCCGCCTGCTTGCCTGCTGTAGGAAGTCCTGAGAGAGTTTGTGTTGCATGGTGAAAATGTGTGTATTTGTGAAAGGTCTGACAAGAACAGCTAAAACACGCACAAACTGCCCTCAACACAAACACAAGCTATATGACTTTTTAGTCTAGCCAGGCGTTCCAGTCATCTGGCAGGAAATTCAGTTCCTTCAATAAAGAGCTAAGAACTGATCAAATGATTTCATAATAAAATAAGATGGACATATAAATTAAAAGATAATTTATACTATTCAACAACAAATTACGATTATAAAGAAAAACAGTAGGGTTTTATTTGTCAGACCAACCCATAGGTTATCGTAAACAAACTTATAAATATCTAAGTTTGTTTAAAATAAAAGACAATAAAAGCCAGCTCTGGCACATTTGAATCACTGCTACAAAAATAATGAAACTGTGACTCAAATATTGAAGCAATGACCCAACAATAACATAACATAATTTCACAGTATGTTATCATGACGCTTTACTCACGTCAGCATGCGAGGGGCTTGAAACCAAATCTTATTTAATTTGACGTCAAGTAAGCAACATCTGAACACCTGTGAGCAGTCGTAGAGCATTTCAATTTCATCTCTGGAGAGATGCCAGTTTGTCCTTCAATGTCAAAAATTACAGCAACATCAGGACTAAAATAAGTCACAACAGGCCAACATACATCAATGAATGTGACCAGACTTGACGTCACACAAACTCCGCTTATTTTAATGGTTTCTAAAACTGAAATAATTGGACACTAACTTTTTTTATTTTGTGTGAAACAAAGATAAATTAGGTTAAAATAAATATCTAAATAGATAGCATTTTCAAAAGTATGGCCGATCAGAAATTTACTATATCCATATTATTGATTTGATAAAACAAAAACAACAAATGTATAGAGCTTGACTAATGTAAACTTGGTACAAAGTATACCGCATGTTTATCTAAGAAATATTACTTCCTGCATAAATAAAAACTAAGATAGTAAAGGTAAAGTCCATTCAAAATATTTAACTCCTGGATTTGTCCGTAAAACAGAGAAACCATCAAAACCAGGACTAAACTAAACTGTCGGTATTTTTTATGTCGCCTACTTTAATTTTGTACTCGGGAGAATATTTGAGATGTACAAACCAGAGCAACTAAATTTGTGGAACTTTCCTAAGCATTTCCTTTGATCTATAAATCTGATTTTGAAGTTTTTATCCATAAAAACTCCCCTAAAACAACATTTTAGTGAAGAAAAAACACTTCCTGAAAGAATTCAATGTTAAATGTGAGAATTCTGTTTCATGTCACTGAAAACCCCACAGAGTTTGGTCTGCTGTCAACTATGATATGTGCTTTTTTTTCCTTTTCCAGATTTTATTTCTGTACCAGAAAAAGAAAAAAACGCAACACAAAACAAAAAAAAAAAGATAATCTGCTGTGCAAATGAGCAGCAGCTGTTCTTTGGGAAGTGTTCACGCGTGAGGGTGTGCACAGACGTGGTGTATGTTTCCCAGTGATATCATCATGCGGTGTGTGTTTGTGTATAATGTCAAGCCAACATGCTGTCTGAGGGATGTCTGGACTGTGTAGTGTCGTGATACAGCTTTAGTCTTATGTGCTCACAGTGTGTGTGCTTGTGTGAGGTTTGGTGTCTAGAGTGGTCAGTCAGGCACCTTTCACACACACACACACACATTGCGGTTCTTCAGAGTGTTCATCAGAAGATAGGAGGCTTAATCATCTTTAGATGTGGTGGGTGGAGGTCTGGGGGGGCACTTCAGCGTATCCTGATATCCACACAGCACTGTGTGCAGGTGCAACTTTATGCTTTTCACACAGAAGATGCACAAAAATATTCAATTTCAAAATGTAAATGTAATGTTCCCACAGCTCAGCTTTGTTTAATACAATAAATAAAAAAAATATCAAAGTCGTTCTGGCATTTTGTGTCACCTACTCAAATCTTTGGACCTATCAATGTTCTTCACATTGAGTCTATCAGGGATGATAAAAGGCAGTAGAGACATCAGGTATACCGAGAAGCATGTTACTTAACATTTTTCTGCAACAGTTTAATGTATTTATTTATTTATAATTTTTTTGCTTTTAGTACTCTTTTGCCAAACTCCATTAATCCTACATCTCTCAAAGTTTGCTTTAAAATTTAGACGTCATACAAAACAGCAAATGAAAATTTAACACAGAACTAAAAATAAATGCTTAGTTTTTGAAAACCCACCAGTTGGGATTTATAGTTGAAATATGAAACGCTGCTCACATAAAGTACATTGACGTCTAGTGACGTATAGATGGAGTGCAGTGTCCATCATTTATAAACGCAGAAATGAAAACTGTCGGCTAAATGATAAAATGACAGCTACAGTGACACTTTCACTATAATTGACTGTTTAATTTTTGCTAAATGTTTTTAGTAACGCCAAATGAGTGCGGGTGAAAAATAAATGCAGTATCTGTCTGCAGAAAAGACGTGTATCATACATCATCAGGTGGTTTGGTATTTAGTTTGTCTGGAAGCGTTCAGAACAAATCCATATCCAGAAATACTGCGCACAAATTGTTTATTAAATCATGAAAGGTTGTTCTCCATAATCAGTTAATGAGGATCAGCATATAAAATCACAAAACTGACAAAAGTATTAAGGATATTTGTTGCATGAGTTTTTGATATTATATTGCATAAGTATAGTGTAATTTTGTAAATTAAACAACATCCCAAAAGAGATTCATCACTGAATGACAATATTATATATATATATATATATATATATTTATATATATATATATATATATATTCTCTTCCTCTTCCTTGAGCGGATTCAAGA
>CAEGAG010061116.1:0-17395 GCA_903067065.1 Brachyrhaphis terrabensis
CTGAAGGAAACCACACAAAAACCTCTGAAGACACTGAGAGCAACTTCCTTCTTCACCAGATGGAAACAAGATGGAGGCGTCAGATTATAGTGTTGGAGGATTTCTCTTTAGTCTTTGGCTAAAGACCAGGAGACATTTCTGCTGCTAGCGCTAGGCTAGCATGCTAGCTTTGGTTGTCCAGAATGCCATGCGCTGCAGTCCACTTCCTGCTTTTGGAGCGGTCTCCGATCCACTTCACATTCCAACCGAACCAGAGTTCACTTCAACCCAGACTGAGGACCAGAGGTCAGAGGTCAAATAGCATTACACCTCACCAACTGAACCGGACTTTGACTAGGTAGATGGACTGGATTTGGGTTAAAGCGAACTGGTGGGAATGATGCTCCCATTATTGTAGCTTTGCATCTTGTTTTTGTGGAGTAGCTCCATCTGTAGCGTTAGCATCGCAGCGTCTATCAGTGTTGCTTTAAATCTGACCATTTTCTGTCTTTGACAGGTTGTTATAGATCTATCGGGGTTAGAAAGTATGTTCATTAGATTTTATGCCCAAAATCATTCTTGTATTATCAGATTTCAGTCAGTTCAGTTCTTCCTGTTGAGCTCCTGTTTTAGGGTCTCTGTCCCTTTAAATCCAAACAAGCTACGGATGGCCACGCCCCCAACTCAATGTTTACACTCACACATGAAAATGGCTGCAAAGAGATGCACAATGATGCAACCAGATATCTTTGAAAAGCAGAAGTGGAGTCTCCTGCACAACCAACCAGAACGCAGTAAGTGGTTTCTGGAACAAAACTTTTGTCTTTTCCAGCAGCCATTGTACAGCTCACAAAGGGTTGCTAGGTAACAGGCTAAGCTTTCTGATTTGTGACGTTACATTCCAGAGGTTTTTGAAACTTCTCATTTTCCAGACACCAAAATAACATGAACTCACTGCCAACAAACGTCTGGGTGTTTTTTTGTGCTGTTTTTAGAAGCAGCAGAAAACCAAATATAAAAACCTGACCGAATGAATTTTGCAGAATAATTTGACTTAATGAACGGACCAGGACCTCTCAGCGTCCCCGCTGGCAGGTCCTGGTCCGTTCAGACGGACCCGGACTCAGCATCATCCAGAACCTGCAGAACGTCCAGCTCTGGGTTCACCCTGCTGCCAGGTCCAATTACTGCCTGCAGCTGCATCAGGATGCTCCCTCCTTTTACTCCCCCTCTGTGTTTGCTCAAAATTAATTTACCAACAAAACTTTTTAATCAAATTTCACCGCAGTCTCTGAAAGACACCAGCTCTGTTTCCGTGGTGACGGGCGGCCGGCCGCCGCTGGGAGGCCCGTTTCTTCCTGCTGGGTCGGAGAAAAACGAGCCTTCAGCGTTTCCTGCCGGTCGGCTGAATTACAGAGCCTGAAATGTCACTGCGGGTGTTTGGAGGATTTTCTGCAGCTTCTCTTTTGGAAATGGTTTTGATTGCAGAGCAACTAATTCCTGAAGCGTTTTGGCCCAAATGTCAGAATCTTTTCTGACAATTCAGATGAAAATTTCAGACTGAAGCTGAGAGGAACTTCATCTTGTTTATTACTTCTGCTGGAGTCGGGCGTCTTCAGAAAGGTCAGAGGACCGTTTCAGTCCCGACTTCCTTCAGAGGCTTCAGCTGCGACCCCTGACCTCTCTCCTCAGCAGCAGGAGCTAATCAGAGGTCAGTCAGCAGCAGCACACCTCGGCGTCTAACCGGCAGCAGCACCAAACCAAACCGTCTTTTATTCAGCGCCGAGACGTTAACACATTGATGTTGATTCATTCATTACATGGTTATTAACACGGGTTTAACATAATTAATCACTTTTTAATGCTTGTTGGGGCTTTTCAGGCTGGATCCTTTGAATTCCTGTGTTTCTGGTACGTCTGTAAATCTGATGCACATCGCTAACAGTTGCTATGGAAACGCTTTTCTGAGCATTAATTTCTGCTTCTAAACAATCTGATTGGACGCTGGAAATCATTATTGTTGTGTTCAAGCTGAGCTAAAAGGAGTTAGCCTATCAGCGAAGCTATGCTAGCCTAAAATAGCATCTCAGTGCTAAACATGTAGCAGCTAATGCTAATGTCAGCGCTCATATTTCTACAGATGCTCCGTGAGTAATGGATGGATAGAATAAGATTTCTCTCTGTTCTGATGGCTGGAAAATTTAGCTTCCAAAATAGTTTTTGAATTGAAAATGTTTCATATTTTGTCGATAAAATGCGACCAAACTTGGCCGGGATGCAGAGAAATGTTTTCCGTTTCGTCGCTCTGCAGCAGTTTGATTACGAAACCACAGATGTTTCTCCCCTAAATTCAGTTTGTGTTTCTGAAAACAGACCGTTGTTTTCCTATCAAACTCTTCTTCCTCCATCAATCTTCAGCGTCTCAGAGGAAGAGGAGCGAGGAAGAGGAGCGAGGAAGGGCTGCCTCGTCACCTGAGAAACCTTTTCATTACCCGTCGTCCTCCTGCTGCTGGGGAGCCCAAACTCATGACGGACACGCCATTAAGGACGCTAACGAGTCGACCACTCAGCACTCGCTCCTCTTCCTCCTCTTCTTCCTCTTCCTCTCCATTTCTTCCTGATTAATTTCCAGAGGGGCTTGTTTACGGCCTTTCAGCTGAAGAGGCCTCCTCTCCTGTCTCCTCTCCTGTCTCCTGTCTCCTCCTCCTCTCCTTCTCCTCTCCTCTCCTCTCCTCTTTGACTTTGAAAATGGACTGGAATTATTCATCAGCTTCTTTCTCCACTTTACATTTGCTGGGAGAAGAAGAGCGTGAAAAATGGCCGCCACCCTGGTTTCTTTCTTCCTTTCTTGCCGTGTTCTTCTCCTGCGGTCGTTTTACACTTGAAGCGGTCTTGACCTCGGTGAAGGGCCGGCGTGTGAGAGCCGCTCTGTTGTCTGCTGCCGATGCCCTGAAGCCGGACGGAGAGCCACTCCAGCCGTGGAATTACGATGACACTCGACTGACCCTTTTATGGAGCGGCTGTCCTGCAGGACGCGACGCGCTCAGAAACAGAATGAGAGCAAAAGCTTCCCTTTGGATTCAGCTGGAAGCAAAGTTCAGCAGAATTACAGCTGAATGCAGAACGGCTCGCTGCTTTTATGGATTTATTCAGCAGGTCCGTCTGCTTTTAGCTGCTTGACTTTAAAGATTTACAGCAGCTTTTATTTCAGCTATGAAAACAATCTGCTTGAGCTTGATTACTGAAGTACGGAAAATGTAACTACCAGATCACTGGAAATAAATTCAGGATAAATCTTTTTAAAGAGAAAGTTTCTCATTATAATGAGAACAAGAAAACCTAACAACATGATAACCTGCTAAAGAGGAAAGTTGCTCGTTGTAAAACTCATCAATATGAAAAAGTTTTTCATTAAAATGAGAAAACTGGTTCTAATAAGATACAAAACCTGCTAAAAATGAAACTTTCTCTTGTAACTAGAAGCAGGAAGAGAGCTGACAGGAAGTGGGCGCTCTTTCAAAGTAAAAGCTTCCATCTTACCATCAATTCTGACAGACTCCACCCCGCAGCATGATGCTGCCTCCACCGTGTTGTTCTGTAGGGATGACGATGTTTTTCTCTGGTCGTTTCAGTTCATTCAGTTTCCTGATAAACATTCAATCCAATCTTTCTTGGTTTTAATTAGTTCAGTGTTTTTAATATTTTTTCTCGTCTTGAGATTCTTTGATCCTTTTTCTCCTCAGAGATTTTCCCAGTTTCCTTTGTTCTGTTTTTAAATCATTTTATGATCCAGACGTTTTTTAGGAAAATGGTGGAAACAGAAACAGCGTTAAATCTTCTTCAGTTTCCCACCTTCCTCCTCCTCTGACCGGCTGGATGACACCATCAGGCCGTCACCTCTGCAGACTCTCCGGGCAGGTCGGTGGGAGGACAGCCGCACGCCAGCAGCCATTAGACCTGATCTCAGATTTATGCTCCAAGTTTGCGTAAAAAGAGATCATTAAAATGCAATTACCCAAGAAGAAAGCGCAGGCCGAACGCGTCCGGCGCGCACAGATACCATTAAGTGATGAAGTGAAAGCTTGTCTCATCTCATGCATCATCCCACACCAAAGTTGTTGACAAGCTCTAATGGCGGCAATTATTTAGCGCCAGAAAACACGCAGCGTCCTGAAGCGGCGGCTGCCCGCAGACCTGAGCATTGATTAACTCGCGGCCACTTCCCCCGCTTATTATCTGGACATGAAAATGGCCTCATTAACAGGAAAACCTCCATCACACACACACACACACACACGTCAGTGTGACAGTAGACTGACGCCTCACTCCAGGCCTGGCAGCGGGGGAAGTGTGTCATCCATCCCGGCTGTCCGGCGGCGCGGCGCGGCGTCCATCGACCGTCCGGCTGAAATATGCTGCCTCTAATTACAATTATTAATTGGAAAAAGGAAATCAATGGCTGTGAATTAAACAGCAGCCTGCTTGTTTGCATGTGGGTCATCTGTCTCCCGATAACTCAGCTGCGTTGACACGGTTACCTCCAGCGCCCCTCCCCCACCTGCTGCTGCTTGTCATTGTTGACTCATTTGTCAGCAGCGGCCGGCTGACGGACGCAGCAGAACTTCCTGTAAAGTGGAGCTGGAAATGAAAAATGCAACAAAAGGACAATTCTGATTATAACTCAGCAAAATGAAGCGTCTATAAATCATTTTAATGTTTGAATCTCATTTTCTGTCGAGATCAACAATGAGAGCTAATCACTAGCTCAGGATTAATTTAATTAGTAATCTACTAAATGCTTTTTACTTCTAACTAAATTATAACGATTGACAAAGAAAAACACTAAACATTAAAAATAATCATAATTAACTGAGTTTCTTGGAAATTTTGCAGCTTCATTTTTTCTTTTTATTCTTCAGCTTCAAACTGGAAGAGAAAAATGTCCATAAATCTCTAGATTTATATCTAAGAGAATCTTTATTTTAATCTGTTTTATATATTTTAAGCTGCTGCATAAAACTGAAAATGAACAAATGAGTTTGATTTCAGCCCCACTGCTCATTAATATCAGGAGAAACAAGAAAAGATGAAAAAAGTAAACATTTTTCATCATTTAACTCTTTAAATCTGAATTCACTCAGCCACTGACCTGTTCTCTTGTCTTTCTCATTTTGAATACACTAACATGGTTTGTTACATCATTTTATGTCTCATGGAAACAGGAAGTCCAGGTTTAAAGTTTCTAAACAGCGTTAGATTCCACTGCTGCATTAAAAGGTGAATTTATTTTAATCATTTTTACTCCCATGCATCTTTTTATGTTTTGATGTGTTTGTTTGGTCCAGATGTTCACACATCTGTAAGTAAACTGAAGCTAAACTCTAATAAAGAGCCGATGTTTCATTCTTCCGTCTGTCCCCAAAACAGAGCAGCTGGTCGAACAACCTGAGGAACATTAAAGGAAAAAAAATCTTCATTGCACATGAATATTGATAATAGAAGAAGAGCGAACATAAAAGACGTGCAGAGACGCGGCCTTTTAGAGGCCGGGGACGGAGGAGCGTTAATGGTGCTGCAGGGAGCCAAACAGGAAACTCTAAAGAGACAAAATGAATCAATAAGTGCAGGAATAAAAGACATGCATGTAAGAGCAGGACAACCTGAACAATGGCAGCAAAAGTGCAGGTGGAAGAAAAAGCTGTAATGCTCAACTTCCAGTCTGTGATTTTAACTCTGTTTTAAAACAATGACGCAGCAGCAGCAGCGTTTCTTCCGCAGAGACGTTCAGACGTTAATGTTGCTTAATGCTTCACTCAGACGTTTCAGCGAGAGGCTATCAGCGCTGAAATGAGGCTGGGCGCTTTGCAAACTTTAATAAAATCTGGGAAACTTCATTAGCAGTTCTGCTGCTGACGTTCTGATCCAACTGGAGGAAAACCTGAACATCGTTCCTCAATGTTTGGCTTGACGTGGTTTTTAGCTTTTCCTCTTAGAGGAGACAGAAACACATTTTCAGAATAAGTCCTGATGTAGCGACCCGATGGGTCTGTGCCTTACCAGAGGCAGGAAACCATCCGCTGGCTTGCAGCCTCTACTTCCTGTTTACTGCAGCTGCTTGATTCGCTCCACATGCGACTAATTCACATAAAATGTTATGGGAAACTGAAAGATTTGAAAATGATTCAAACAAACAAAAGTAAAATCTTTTATTTCTGATAATTATCAGTCAGTTGTGGAAATTTAATGCAAGATTCATTCATACAGAAAAGCTAAAATAATCATTAAAGCTGTTTTTGTTAGTTATATTTTAAAAAATTTGCTGGTTCTGCATTTTATTTGCTAAATTATTAGGAGCCAGGTGAGAGAAAGAGGGCGGGGCTTACAGTGGTCTCCATAGCAACCATGAGACCCCTGCTGGTTGTTTGGGAGTCATCCCAGTAAAAACATTTTCTATCATAAACAGACTGTGTTTATATAGAACTGGGACTGTGAGGTAAGGAGGAGGATGTGTGGTGCTGTGGGCCTCTGTCTGCTGCTTACATCATCAAACACCAGAACATTAGAAATAAAACCTGCTGTTTTTAATTAGCTTTAAAATGTTTCTGATCCAAATCCCAGCGGGTTGCAGTAATCCTGGGATTAAATCTGAGGCTGGATTAAAACTTACAGCGGGAGGTTTTCTATTTTATATTCAGTTTAAAATATAAAACATTTATTGTGTTTGTTTTTAGCTCCAGATGTTTTGGGGCCATTTTTTGGCTCCTGGACGTTTGTCCAGTAAAACAAATGAAACCTTTTATCTCCTTTTATTTCATGGCTGAAAGATGAGAGAAATCCATTTAAACAGTGATTTAATGGCAGCATCAACTCTCCCTGCACATTACCAAGAACAATTCAAACTAGTGAAATACGAGCAATAACTTTAATACAAACTTGTATTGTGACTCCGTGAAGTTTAAAAATGTCAAATTGGCAAAAAACTGGATTTTCCTCCAAGCTCTTGTGAAGTGAGTTTGTGTGGAAAGAGCAAAGAGCTGCTTTTATTTATTCTGCTTGAACAAATCAGGCAAATGAAGCAAAGAGGAGAAAACAGCTGCAGAACATGAACAGATTCACATGGAGAATCAGTTGTAGGTTTTCCATGTCAGACTCCAGATGAATCAGTGAAACATTCAGCCCCAGAGTTTATTTACATCCAGAAACTACGCAGCAGGAAATTCACCTTCACCCAAACTGTTGAGATCATTTTTCTGCTGAGTTGATTGAAAAATGTGACTAAACATCTACAGATGAAATGTTTCCACCGACTGGAGGGACGAAAACAGCAGAACATAACCTGCTGTAGGTAAAAATGTTTATGAAACAAGAAACAAGAAAATTCATTCTAACTACAATATACAAAGAAATCGAGTCTCAGATTTTTGCGGCTCATTTTTTCATTTTTATTCTTCAGCTTCAAACTGGAAGGAAACAAATCAAATAAACCTCTAAATTTATATCTAAGAGATTTTTATTTTAATGTTTTTGTACTTAAAGCTGAAAATGAACTAATGAGGTTGATTTCACCCCAAATGCTCATTAATAAGGGAAGGAACAAGAAATGAACCAACATTTCACTCTTAAAAATCTGCTTTGGATTTAATTACATTTATTTAAGTTAATCTTGTATGGAGGACCAAAACTGACATGATTAAAAATAAAAGTAGAAAAATCTTTTTCTGCTACTCTTGAGGCTCAAATTCTAACTTTTTGCTGAAATCTAATTATTTCTACATGTTTGCTCCTCCTACTAATTAAACCCGATCGCAGTCAGACTTCTGTGTGAACGGTTCCAACCCAAAGCAACCCAAGAAGAAGAACGTAGCCGTCCTCTGGTGGCGCTCTTTTTATGGCAGTAAAGATGGCCGCCGTCTCTGAAGCTGTTGAGAGCGACAGCAGATGAAGGAAGCTGGTAAACAGAAAGCTAACTGCTAACAGCAAACGACCTCCAGTGGTTCTGACCCGGTTCTGTTTGGATGTGGAGTCGGACCAGGACTGGTGGGATGTGATGCGTTCACTGACTGCTTTCATCACTTCGTTATGATCATTTTCACACATTGTTTGCGTCCAGACTTACCATCTGTCTTCTTCTGCTGCCGAATTATGACGCATTTCTCACATCAACGACGGAAAAGTCGGATAAAATGCCACCTGAGCGTTCAGAAAACTATCGGATTTAGTTCCAATATCTGGAAGCAGCTCAGATCGTGAAAAGATCAGACTGCGTTGAAAAAGTCGGATCTGAGTGTGAATGTAGCCTGAAGCTTCCAGAGCGTTAAGTTTCCACTAAAAGAAACAATAACAGACAGACAGGCAGACAGATCACCTGAAGAGTCAGGTGAACCAACACACAGCCCTGTGGTACGCCTTAGGAAACGCTACGTAGCATGTCAGTTAGCATTGAAAGCAGAATAAAACCTGAAAGCTGCTGTTTGGATTCGTTCCATCTTGTTGATCTGAAGCCTGCGGGTTTGATTCCAGCTCCTGGCTAAAGAGTCGTCAGGCTGGACGCTCGGCCTGACCGAGGCTTTGAGACGCTGCATCAGTAGAAATGACTGATATTGGTTGTGTCGTCGTTCTCCAGCGGTTTTCTGATTAAAAGCGAGCAGCAGCAGCTTCCTCTGGGCTCCTCCTTATCAAACTGCATTAAGTCCAGATTCAGCCTTCATGATGGGATGGATCAGCACCAAACAGGATCATCACTTTGCCTTAAAACCTGCTGACTGGAACTTTAGGAAGGAATTAGTTTCAGTTTGTTTCTGTAAAAACAACAAAGCGGCAGTTTTAATTTCTTGAAGCGTCCTCCAGTCGTTTCTGTCTAAGCTGCTAAAGTCTCCTTCCTGCAGGAGAAGCAGAACGCTGCGACTCGTTTTAAACCTGGATTTACCTGAAATCGGCTCCGACTCGTCCTGGACTTCATTTCTCCTTCTGTGAACCTTTAAGTCTCTAATTGTCTTCAGTTCTTCCTGCTGAGTCGATTATTCACCTTCATGGCTGCTTTCCTTTCATTCCTCCTTTGTAAAGCAGCTTCTCTTCCTCTGGGTTTTGTTTTTTCTGCGTCTCCGTGTATCAGACGTTGATGACCTGTAATTGCTGCTCGGTTTCGGCCTCCTGTCGGCCGACTCTCCGCTGTTTGTAAAGAAAAACGTTCCTCTTGGTTTAAAGGTTTAAATCCGTGGGATGGTGACCGCCCAGCAGGCAGAAGTGCTGATGATTACAAGCTTCCTGAACACATTTTATTTCCTCCAAACATGCAGTGAAACCATCGAGTAAAGAGTCTGAGGCGTTTACAGAAACCAGCAGCTGAGTTATCACTTCCTGTCTGGTTTATCAGGCTCTCAGCCGTCATGGAGGAACTTCCACTGCTGCTTCAGTTCAATCAGGAACTGAGCTCTGTACTTTGACTAGGCCATTGTATCTGTTGTAGAGCTGTTGTAGACATCAGTCTCATTCAGGTTGATTAAAGACAAAATGTGCAGCAAAAACACATGAATGATGCAAAGTCCATAAAACACAAACATAAAAAAATGAATACAAATAAAAAATGGTGCAACTGCAGGAAATGGAAGCAAAAGGAAAAATAACAGGAAGCGTAAAACGCGGCTTATTGTCAGCACTATAACTGAAAAGCTAGCTACGCTAACCACATAGCACTAATCATAAACATTAGCTCTGCTAACGTTTCACCGCTACACCAAAACGGCATTTAGCAGAAGCTAATGCTAAAGTTCTCACTTCAACCATTTTCATAGTTAGCAAAAATGCTAAAGTGCTAAACAAAAACGTAGCTCTGCTATTAGCGCTGAAATGTTCTGCAAAACGTAAGTCCTCCAGACCACTAGGGGGAGTCTGTAATATTACCAGCGTAAATATGCTGCTGCTCTATCATATAGTGAAATACATTTTATGACTTTCCTCATCCCGTCCAGATCACTCCCCCTAGTGGTCTGGAGGACTTCCAGTTTGTGAAGCGAGTTTGCAGCGTTTTCCGTTTTGCTTCTGTTTTTTATGATTGCACCATTTTGTTTGTTTTAGATTTTGTGACATGTATAAGTTTCAGTGCTTCTCAGGTGTGATGCCCCTGCTTCACCGATGCTAGAAAACTTTTACTCCCCTCATTAGCGGTGCGTCTTTGACATCCAGCCTGAAAGGGCTAAGATGCGTTCACTGACCAGAGAAAAATGAGACTTTTGCGTTAACGGTTGGGTCAAAACCAGCTGAATTCCAGCTTCTTTCTGTCTGTGTGCATCTCTCCAGTTATTTTACTGTAAATTATTCTGCTGTAGTTATTTCATTCACCTCTGATGCCTCAGTCGGAGACTCATTCTGGTCTCTGCGGCGTTTTTCTCAGAAAGCGGAGAGAATCAGCAGCTTGTGGGTTTTTTATTGGCGCTGAGAGGTGAGAGCCACTGTGGACAAACCTCCAAATGATCCTGCAGCAGTTGGCCTTTGCCAGCCCATATTATGCTGCTCTTAATTTAGTGCAGAAAGTTCTCCTCAGTGCCAGCGAGCTACTCTTGATCAAAGTCATTAGTCACTTGATTTGGACTCTTTGCTGCTGAATAATTGAGGCGGTGTGAGGATAAAGGATTTGACTGTGCCGGCTCACTAGTTAGAGGAAGTGAGCAGAAACTCTGAGTCTTAGAGAGAAAGACGGGAGGAGGGAAACGGCGGACAGGAGGAAGTGAATTAGGGAAAGATTGAAAAGGAGGAGAGTGTTGATGTGATGAATGCGTTGTCTGCTCTGTCCACCACGGTCCTGATGAAACATTTAGCGCTGGAATATCTGTGAAAGCGCCACCCATGACTCCAGAAAAAAACCATCGCCTCCTCCATTTATCCTCCCGCTGGTCGCAACGGTTCCCGGGTTTTCCTCCTAACAAATGGCCGTTCACTCAGAGTCCCTCCGCTCAGCCTATAATCGTACATCAAACGTAGAAGTGCCTTTCTCAGATAAAACACAATAATATGTTTTTTCCGTCCCATTAGCTTCCCATCAAGTTCTGGAATATTTCCACGATTCATCACCTTACTGGATGATTTCTGTAAAGTAAATATTGGGAGCAGCTTGGAGGAAAGGCTTCTCCTGAAAAGCATCCCATCACCAAACTGAGAGCAGAAAAACGCGAGTGTTTTATAGATGAAGCAGCCACTTCCTGCCTCCGCCCCTCAGATCTCGGATCAGAAACATGTTTCCCATCTTTCTTCTCCTCGATTCGTTTTCTCTCTACAAATCTGAGGAGTCTGTTCGCTGCGGCGGCGGAGTGAAGCGGCGTTTGTCTGAAAAGCCGATAAGAGTCTAAATCTGCGTCTGTCCTCATGCCTGAGAGCCAGAGAGTTTCTGAGTGAAGAGGAAGATCTGGTGCAGATCCACCAGAGCTGCATGTCGAACAGTTTGTTTCCACTCGGCTCTGCTTCAGCTTCAGCCAGCAGAATAAACCTCCTGTTGATCCAACTTAATCTAAAATAACCTGCTGCTGCTCATCTGAGGAAGAGGAGGAATTTCCACCCAGGATGAAGGAACAATCAGAGATTTGGAGCAGACGGTTCCTCCTCAGCAGCAGAGGTCACATTTAATTCTCCCAGATGATTCCTTCAGTCTGCAGCTAATTCAAACCTGAATGCTAAACACAGACGGCGGAGACGTTTGTCCTCTTTAACATCGGAGGGAAATGTGGAGCGAATGCTCAAGCAGGTCCAGAGAGCCGTCATCATGTTGGACATAAAAACTCTTTGACATCAGGCTGATCTGGGTTTTCATTTTCAGATTCAGAAAGAAAACTTTCAATTTATTTAGATTTTTGATGATTTTTGCAACACATTTGATGTAATGAGTCATTCTGAGGGAATCGTTAAAGATCACTAATAAAGCCAATAAGATATTAAAATGGACTGTAAAGTCACCCATAGGGTCATCACAGTCTAGGGTCACTAAAGTAATGAATATGGCCCCCAAAGCTAAATAAGGCCAGTAAGGTCACTAATGCAGCATTTTAATTCACTCATAGGCCGTTAAGGTCCCTCATAGGGCTATTAAAGTCAACAATATGTCACTTATGTGACTAATCTGACCCTTAAAGTCATTCATAGGGCCGTTAAGATCTGGCCCCCAACATGGGGCTGCCAAGGTCACTAATCCGGTCATTAAGACTGGGGCCAGTGGCCCTGCTCTGTTCAGCTCAGTATTTGGGTCGCTTGACGATCTAACCATCCCTAACGAATCCATCTGGACCTGCTGCTGTAATTGTTCTGATTTAATTTTGTTCTGATATTTGTCATGGTGATCAGAACCTCAGACGGTTCTGGATCAGAGGAGAAACGTCTCAGTGGCGGAGCCAACAGGTGACATTTGGACATTTTCCAGAAGGAGAAGCCGTCAGACATACATGGAAATATTTCTGCTGTTTATGATGTAAACATCCATAAACAGCCAATTAGCAGAGAAGAGGATAAATTTAAGTGAGCAGCTCCCCGTTTCATTTTAATCTCCTTCATGACATGAAAACAATTTGTCTCATCAGCTGTAATAATTAGCCAAATTCCTTTATGAAATATTAATTAAGAGCAAGGACATGTGTGCAGAAAATTAAACGGAGCTCAGCTTGACTAGAAGCTGAGTTAAAAACCTCACAGTGTGAAGATTTGTCACAAACCTGCAGAAAACAAACATCACAACAACGTCACTGTTTTCAATTAACAGGCAACTTTAAGATTTATACTGAGAACAAATCTGTTTTTAGACCAAGCTGTCAAAATATGATCAAAACTCAAACAGATTATTTATAATTCTCAAACTATAAACATTGAACTTTCTGTTACAAACTAAATCAAAGATAAAGAATCAACAGTTTTCTTAATATCCTGCTGTATTTTGATTTTCCAAAATGTAAATAATGTTTACTTTCAGTCTGACAGTTTAAAATTAAAATTCTCCATCTGTTTGGCAGAGATCTTTTCTTTCCCAGTTTTTACCTCCTCCTGCGTCTCTTCAGGCTGTGAGAGCGACTTCTGGGGCCCCCACTGCACCAACCGCTGCCAGTGCCGCAACGGGGCCAAATGCAACCCGATAACGGGCGCCTGCGTCTGCACCGACGGCTTCCAGGGCTGGCGCTGCGAGGAGCACTGCCACCACAACCTCTACGGCAAAGACTGCATGCAGGAGTGCCAGTGCCTCAACGGCGCCACCTGCCACCACCAGAGCGGGGAGTGCCACTGCGCGCCCGGCTACACCGGCAGCTTGTGAGTGGCTCCACCAGAACCCAGACTGAAACAAAACGCACAGTAATTCACCAAATAAATACGTCTGTTAGCTCATAAATCACTGAAATACGTTAAAGATCTGCTGCTGCTGCTGCTGCTGCTGGATCAGTTTTCTGGTTCTGGTCAATCAGCTTCTATGTACCACAAATCTGGAACAAACTCCCAGAAAACTGCAAAACAGTCGAAACACCAGCTGCATTTCAATTGACATAACGACCGAACTGGAATTACAAAAATTAATCTGCTTAATGGAAACACAGCAATTTAAAGTAAACTGTTTGTTCGATAAAAAGTTTTTTGTGCTGGTCTTGGAGTTTGACTTTGCAGATGGACCAAAATGGAGACATGAGCTGGGAGCCTGGGTCATGCTGAAACTTCTTTAAAGATGAAACTAAAAATCACAGGGAGTTCAGGGAGCCAGAGGAGAACAAAAAACACAAGAAGAGCATGACTGGAAATAAAAAGAAATAAACAAACTAGAATCAACAGAGGAAGATCTGAACAAAGGTGAAACAGAATCAAGGTTGATCTAATCAAAGAAAGTGACTAAGAAGCAGAATAATAATGAAACCAGAATCAAATAATCAAAACACCAAAACAACTCAGAATAACCAGGATGTGACGCCATTAAGATGAGGATTTTTTTTGTTTCAGAATTAGCTTTTTTTGTCAAACTGCAGTGGAAACAGTTTTTCTGCAGTCATGTGATCAGCAGCCGGATGTTACTACTGGCAGAAATGACAACGAAGACAACAGGAAGTAGTTGGAGGATGAATTGTTTTTTAATAAATTATTGCACAAACAAACTTATTTTTATATGATTTTAATTGCGTTTTTTTTATATCTAATGGTTTTGAAAACAAAAAAGCACATTAGTGAAATATTGACAAAGTTTTGTGGACATTAGAAATGGAAACTCAGCTACTGAGTTCCTTTAAATCACAGCTAAAAACCCACAGCTGCCTTTGATTAACAATAACTGGAACATGGATCAATATATTTGATGATTTTGATGATAAAATGTAATGTTTGTTACTGGTTTCACAGTTGGTGACTTGTATGATGTAAAACACTTTTTGAAATGTTCTATAAAAATAGACTTTGATTAAAAAATTACTGCAGAATTGAGAGGAAAGTGAATCTGGAAGCTTTTTTTCTAGATTTTTAACAATTTTCCAGCCGCATTGAGACATTAATTTGTGTCTTCATGCAACTTTTTCCCAGGAATACAAGATATGATGAAGATATGGGAAGGAATTTATGCTAATTTTCAGATAGTAACTCAGTGAGGTTCAGTAGGGGGAAGCTTTCTCCTGCTGTCTTATGCTGCTGAAATATGCAAATAATGATTTTTGTGTGAGCGGATGAAGTCAGCATCTTTCCCCGGCTGTGCTGCTGCAGATGAAGATGTTTCTGTTTGTCTCCTGCAGCTGTGAGGAGCCCTGTCCTCCAGGTAAACACGGCTCCATGTGCGAACAGCGCTGCTCCTGTCAGAACGGAGGAACCTGCCATCACGTCACCGGGGAGTGCAGCTGCCCGCCCGGCTGGATGGTACGGCCCCGCACGCCGACGCCTCGCCGCAAACCATCAGAAACATTCAGAGCAACACGAAACCGAGAAAATCAGAGCAACACGAAACAGTATGGAACACCTTTAGTGTCACAGTACAACTAAAACATCATCCGTTCTGTAGCTCTGGGCTAAGATTACCAGCAGCGTTTTATTTACCACAATGTAAAATGCAGTAGCAGAGAAGAAGAAGCTCAGTCCCACAGCAGAAAGTGCCTGACCTGAACCAGCGTGGCTGCTTGAACGGCTGGAGGAGAACGCGCCTCTCTCCAGAAACAAGATGGCGGATAGCAGGAGTTAGCTTACCAGAGCTGCATCTGGATGCTTACAACCATGTGCCAAGCACGGTGGTGGAGGTATGATGCTTTGGGAACCTGGAAGCCTTGCAGTCACAGATCTCCACTCAAAGTTTTCTAGAGTCAGATGTGGATCCATCTGTCCGACAGCTGAAGCTCGAATTACCCAAAAACAAATCATTTAAGCTTCTGCCAAATAATTAGTGACTTTGGTGAAATATCATCGGTCAGCAGAGGTTCGACTCAAATTACGAATACATCTAGATACATATGAAATACTTTATTTCCCATTAAATGTGCATAGAGTAGCACATGTGAACCAGCCTTGCTGATATGTTTGTTCTGACCCGTTCCTCTGACCAGGGTCCGGTGTGCGCCCAGCCCTGCCCCTTCGGCTGGTTCGGCATCAACTGCTCCGAGGAGTGCGCGTGTCGGAACGGAGGCCTGTGTGACCACATCAGCGGCGTGTGTCAGTGCACCGCCGGCTACATCGGAGAGAGGTGAGCTAACTCCCCTCCAGCTCAGGACCCACTGGCGTCACAACATGTCACAAAAAATCACATTTTTACCTGCATCACAAAATAGGAGCATCCAATATGCAGTGGTGGGCCCGCCAACTAAAAGGTTAGCTTGCGCTAATGCTAAACCGCTACACCCTCACGGTATTTAGGGGAAGCTAATGCTAAAGCGCTAACTTCATCTCTGCCCCCTCCCCCCTCCACTGCCAGTACATATTTTTTCACCACTTCCTCTATATTACATAAAGTAGGAAGACGACGTTAAATCAGTGTAGATCCAAAGCTTAACGAGGGGTGTGCCCATTTGCCTTATTAAAAAAAAAAAAGAAAGGTAATCCATTTTGTAAATTCTTCTGGACTGGATTGAATTTCTTTGTCTCAGCAGTAAAAGCTGGAATTGGTTCAGTCTTTTTTTCCCTGAAGCCGTTTTAGCAGAATTTGGTTGTAAACTAAATTTAGTTGTTGGACTAAAATCTGCTTTGGAGTGGAAGTCATCAGATATAAGCGACTTTATTTGGTATGAAATGTCTGTAATGATTAAAAATAAAACATCTGCATCAGGACGTAGAAAGTTGGCCTGGGGGCTGAAAATGGCCCCCGACCCGCAGTTTGGACACCCCAGCTTTAACCCTTCCATCCTGTGGCCTCCGTCTCCCCCCAGCTCCGTCATTATTCTCATTCCAGCCAAATTACCTCCATCCATCCGGGCTCCGACAGCTGAATTAGCCTACATGGAATAATTCCCAGACTGCCTTCTCTTCCTCTCGTCCGCGTTCTAATGGAATTAGCCCAGATAAGAGTCGCCGTGATTTAAACGTGACGCCCAACAGAAGTCCTCGCCGCGCCGCTTTAATTGAGTGATTTGTCTGTTTCTTAATGGTTCCTGCTGCTGGACGTGTGAAGAATGCAGCGGGCCGGACTCGGCCGCCTCTATCAGAAACTCTGAGGTTGTGGGTTTAACGCCGAGCCTGCTGACCTCCTGAGAGGCAGAGAGACGCCGCGCTGGTTTTACTGTTCAACAGACTCATTCATCTGCCTCTGAATAATAAATGAATGTTTGAAGGACGATTCTTTACATTTAAAACCCACTCCTAACATTTATTGTTAGATCTGTTCAAATATTCAGATTTTCATCTTTTTTTTTCTTTTTGGTGTAAAATTAGATTTTCAGTGATTATTCATGTTTCTGTACTAAAAAACTTCATTCAGTTACAAACTTAATTTAAAGAATCATTTATTAACCATAAGTGGGATTTAAGTGTTGTTGTTGAGGCAGTCATACAGACTGCTGTAGCAGTCTGTTTGACAGAGTCTGCAGACGCTTCTGACTGAAGACACTCTCTTTCATGTCCATAATGTTTCTCATATTATGACCCACAGAACAGAACCAGCTTTCTGTATCAGGTTGTTGAGCTTTTTAAGGCGGCATCATTCCCTCCAGCTCTGTTCAGTCCACCTTAATCCAGCTCCAGTCCATCTGCCTAGTCAAAGTCTGGTCCGGTTGGTGTGAATGCTAATCAACCTCTGACCTCTGACCTCTGGTCCTCCAAACCTTGGTCTGGGTTCCGTTTGAATATGAACGCCAAACGGACCAGAGACCGCTCCAAAAGCAGGAAGTGGACTACAGCGCAGGGCATTCTGGGTAAATCCAACCAAAGCTAACATGCTAGCCTAGCACTAGCAGCAGAAATGGCTCCTGGTCTTTAGCCAAAGACTAAAGAGAAATCCTCCAAC
>CAEGAG010061124.1:0-25149 GCA_903067065.1 Brachyrhaphis terrabensis
TTAATTGGGCTCTCTAAATTGTCCCTAGGTGTGAGTGTGTGTGTGCATGGTTGTTTGTCCTGTCTGTCTCTGTGTTGCCCTGCGACAGACTGGCGACCTGTCCAGGGTGTACCCCGCCTCCCGCCCAGAACGTTAGCCTGACATGGCCACCAGCACCTCCTGACACCATTAGGGACAAGGGTGTAAAGAAAATGGATGGATGGATGAGATTAAATGTTATAATTGGATGTAATGTTTGAATTCTCCAGCAGTGGCTCAAATTTGCACTTATTGTAATTCTCACAATATTTGTGACATGTACAAAAAATGCTTAGGAGCCTGACTTACTGAGTTATGGTTTATCTTTTCCCGTCAAAAAAAAAAAAGCATTTTCAAAAATCCAAAAGGATGTGTACAGTAATTGCAAAAGAATAAATAAAAATAAAATCAAATAAAGTAACTGATGAAATGAGCAACACTGAACAAATTTTTTACCCTCACCGCATAAACAATTGAGGTTGGAATGTTAGGAACTATATAGTTATTTGTGGATAAATTAGCTCTGATTGCAGTCATTTTAGTAGCTTTTAGCACCAGACAGTTCACACTGTTGTGGCTTTGTTGATGTACATAAGATTGTTGGGAGAAATCTTGATGACAGCTGTAACTCAGCAGTGTCAGCTACTCAGTCTGCAGCTCAAGCCACCCCACAAGCCTCTACAGTGTCTTCTCACATCCATCACGCTCACGATCGAACATTTCTAATCAAAGTGCTCTGAACAGAGGCCAGATAGAGGCTGACAGACAGCTCTGCCCGGGGTTTCTGTCGTCTAATCACAATGTAAGGCGCACCGTGCAAATCAGGCTCCAGTTTGCCTAAAAGAAATTCAAGAACGGATAATAATAATAATAACGGCAGAGCTCCGGTTCAGTAATGGCTCTGAATCACAAAATACGAGAGACTGCAACTTTCAGCTTATGCATACGAAGTTACTTGTGTTTAAATAGGAATCAAAAATGCAGTTTGAATCATTATAAACACATCGACCTCCCAGCAGAAGCAGACAGATCTGCCATAATCCACAGATTATATGCTGGGTCACAATCTGCAAGAAAAACAAATCTGATTTTAAGACCTCGCAGAACAATTACTAAAAAGGATTTCTCAAATAAAGATTATCAATTTAGCATGCTTTTGTTACACAGTAAGTGGTCAAACTGGTAGGAATGACAAAACAGATGACCCTGTAGCATTTTAAGAATCAATGAAGAATTAAAATAAAAATAAAAAAAGATACACCCTGTCTAAAAAGGGCAACACCCTAAAAATTCAATCAGAAAAGACTCATCCAAGACTCCTGGAATGGATTAATTTTAATATTTAAAGCAATTATGCACAAAATTATATCATGTGGGTCAATGTAATAAAATGTCAAACAAATGTTTCAGTAGTTATTCACTCAAACAGTCCAATTAGCTTGCATTAAGCAAAAAAAGACTTCAGCTTTGGATGAGTAAATGTCAGCAATCATCCATTAAATTTTTTAATCAAGCATTTAGATACCATAATCACATGCAATTTTTATATCCTATTTATTTCCCTCTATTAAAAAAAAAGAGTTTTTATGAAGTGTTTCAGTCCTTTCCAAAAAACATGAACCCAGACTGTTCTCACATCTGAGTGCTTTTGGGGTAATTCAGCTGCAGCGAGGGTTAAATCAGACCTACTTTCTCTGTAATCAGGTCAGGTCCAGACAGGTACTTCCTGACTGATAAAGAGCTGTGGGGATAGAGGACTCCAGTTTTATTGATGATTTTACCATTTGGAAAAATATTTTTGGGTAGCTCAGTGGCTTCGGAGAACAAATGAGAGCAACAAGCAACCAGACTGTCTTAATGGCTGCTGATCTAGGCAGATGAATATATAAAGTTAGCTTCAACTCACATGGATATATTTGGATTAGAGGGGAAAGACGTCATCACAGTGCAAAATTATTCACACTCATTGAACAAAGCAGAGTTTAAATGTAAGGTGAAAGGTGAAGGATGCTTTGGTTTTGACTTGTTTTACAGGGAAAGATGTAGCTGCATGTTTAAGGTTTAAGAAAATGAACCTGCACTTCAATGCTGTTGATTTTTTTTTTAAGGATTATCTTGTATCTAAATCCAGCCTTCTCATCAACTCTGACCGGCTTCATCTGTCCCTGCTAAGAAAAAAAAAATCCTCCCATTACATCATTCTGGGAATATGCAACCTGTCTGTCTACTTTAATGGGTGTTTTTGTTTGTTGTTTGCTTTTACAAACTGGGCATGCATGCCACATATCCAAACATTTTAAACATCTAAAGTGACTGACAGTATTTGTTTATTTTTCCTGGTCATCTACCCCTGAAGAAACTCTAATGCGTTTATTTTGTTTGTTATATTTAACATTTTATCTTCTAAGATGCAGCATTCCTAAAAAAAATTAAAATAAAAATCTATATCGTCATATATTGCGTTATTCAGTGTATTGTTCCTCTTGGCAACCACTTTCATCACAGCCGCATGTCATCCCACTGGAAGTGGATGCAACATGCAGAGCAAACATGACAAAAATCCAACGATTGATTTCTGCCTTTTGATTTTACCCATGAGACAGTTTTATCGGGGCCGTGGCTCAGGCTTTTCCCATTCCTCTGGGTGAGGAGTGCATGCTCTGGGAGACATCTGTATTTGTCTCTTTTTTTTTCCCTAAAAAAAGAGACAATGGCTGTTTGGCAAAGATGTGTGTTCATCTCGGTACTGGGCCGCATGTGGTCTGCAAAGTGCAAAGGGAATATTTGCTGAGAGTCTTGCACTTGCAGTGCTTGGTGCTGACATTGCAATGTCCAGAGGGTGCCTCTCCACTCAATCGAGTCTCAGCATGTTGAAGCTGTAAGGGTGGAGTGGGAGAGGAGAAATACGCAACATGAACAGACAAACATCTTCAGACATGAGGGGACAACAGAAACACCTCTAATTGCCCTTATTTTTGCACAATAGGTGCTATCATAATATTGGGGATACTCCCAAAATAAGGTAATAACAGTGCAGGTGTAGTGCAATATAAAATAGAAATGAATGATCGTGTTAAAGTAAATTAAAAGTGTCAGAGAAGTTCAGACACCTGTAGCTTATAATAAAAAATAAAAAATAAAGGTCTGAAAAAATTTGCACATATTTAATTAATTTTTTTTTTAAGGATCCTCCAGTTAAGGTGATATTGCCAAAAATTCAGTTGATGTTTTCTGGTTTTAGTTGTTCTGTTGTCCCCTATAACATTTGAGTATAGATCCAAACTCTTTTAGACAAAATGTAGATCATATGAAATTGTTGAAAAACAAGGAACAGATGCAATAAGCTTCTAATAAAACCTAATAAATGACTGAAATACTGCATCTAAATCACACCAGCATTAAAACAACACCAAATAGGCACAAAATCAGGGAGCATCAGATGACTAAAACTTACAGACTGTTGGTCTTTGTTTGGGATTTCTTTATTAGTGTGGCTACAAAAAAAATCTATTCTATTTTGATAACTTTATAAAACCAAAACATCCTGAAGGCTGTGCAGAATAATCACAGTTGTGGTTGTAAACAATCCTGACAATCAATGATGCTTTTCAGCTTGTTTGCTCTCCACACATATAGCAACTGAGTAATGGAACTATTGAATAAGACGGAATATGGATCCAACCCATCCATGCTGGGAATTGTAATCATCCCCACGACTCAGGATGCAGCACCATTACTGCGTACCTCGACATGTTGAAATGGTAGAGTTTTATTTCCTTGCCTTAATGGGCCATTATGCTCCTGACAGTATTCCCAGAAGATGGAGAACCGCATTAAAAGAGCTTTTTTGTGTACAGCAGGCAGAGGGAGAAACCAATGGATGAGGTGATGAGAGGAAAAATATGACATTAGAGATGTCATTCAGACAGAATATAGCATTATATCTTGCTAAAATAGAGATTTAGAAACATTTATAATCCATATTTGCTTACAGGAGATCGGCATCAGTCCCCCCCTTTGGAACATTGCAGGGATCAGCCTGTTTAGAAAATGGATGGATGAAAGTTTTTAAAAATAGTTAAGGTTACTTGATTTTTCTTGCCCGCTTTTTGTGGCCCCCTGAATTGCTGGAGCCCTTGGCGATCGTCAGAGCCGCATCCAAAACAGTTTGATGTGAAAACTGTTTCCTGCCCAGCAGTTTACTGTGCAACAACGAGTTTGCATACTTGGTTGTAAAAATTGGCCTTCGCAAGTCTTTAATTTGCATTAAGTCTGTCTCAAGTACTAGTGGACCTCTGCGGAGTGAAGTACACTCGAGTATGTGGGAGCCTCTAAAATGGACGACGTGTCAGATTCTGAATGTTGAAGTAGCCTTGGAAAAGCGACAGAGGTACTCGATCGGTGCTCAAGTTTTGATAACTCCTTCTATCCGACTTGCCTGTGTGGTGGTCTGAGAGAATTATCCAACAGTGCTGTGACAACTTCCTCTGCAAGTCTCTGCTGCGTCCTCTGCTAATAAAAAAATAAAACGAGGGTGTAAAACAAACACTCCGTCATATAAAACCCAGCACTGTTCATTTCAACATCCTCAAAAAATTAAGAAACAACTATGTATTAAAGCGTTCATTTAAACGTGTGCCTGCAGAACACTGCTTCTGCAAGGATGAAGAAAATGTACGTCTGATTTGATTTGATATCAGATTTTGATTTAAGGCTGGTGGAAAACTGTTTTCAAACTACTGGCTCAAAAAAAAAAGGAAATCTCTTTATGCAGTCAAAACCCATGCCCCATTTTATTGTTTGACAAATTAGCCAATCTTGTTGCAAATGACTGGTTGCTATTTTACCATGAAAATAAATAATAAATAATCTAACCATGAAAAAAATATATATCTTTATGCACTCAAAACCCCAGTCCCATTTTATTTTCATTTCCTGTTTGATATCAAACTTTCCACAAATTAGCTAATTGGTTGGCAATGGAAATTAGATAATTTGTTTTGCCATCAAAACAAATAATCTAATGAAAGCCTATGGCTTTTTATTATGTACTTTAAAAAAAAAAATTCTGATTCAATATCCAAAGGGCTCCTGTGCACTTTCTGTGGCAAAACCTTGTGTTTTTCAATTTCTGAAATTTCTGGAGTTGGCATTTTAGTTCCAGCTAATTCTTTACAGCATAAGTCGTTACATTGATATCAATAAGTAATAAGTAATACAGGGTAAAACTAATAAATTAATAAATAAAGAATTAAATCAAGAAATAACCCAAATTACAAATCAAGCAAAAGCAAATTGACAACAGCAATGTGTGCTGAAATCTGTAGAACGTGTCTGAAGTTTGTTGTCTTTGTTTCGTAACAGAACCAATAATCACTAACCATGCCCTGTACCGCCTTCGGGACGATGGTAGAACTTTTTCTTCCACAGTCTCAAGATCATCCAATTATTTTGTTTCATAACTTCAAAACCTCTCTGCTCTATTTGCGTGTCGCTTTATGAGATAATTGATCAAGTTCACAGCAGTCTGACCTGTCAAAGCAAGAAAGGAACATGAATTATTAGCACTGAGCCTCAGGGGTTTCATGTTTTCTCAAGTCTACATGTTTGTTTAAGGGGAAAAGAACGTCCTAATGTGATAAAAAAAAAAAATATGGTGGTGTCTTCAAGATTTTCCAGTTTAGAGTAATTATTAACATATTAAACACCAAATAACCTCAGTGCCGTCGGGTTATTGCGAATGTTTATGTTTGTATCTTTAAGGCCTGAGTGTAAAATCTTTATTTTACAAATCTTTAACTAATTGAGTCTGACATCCAGCTACTGATTCCCTGAACGGATTTTATTTCGGAAAGAATTTGTGGAATCTAACTAGCCTACAGCTTTTTCAGACTTACTGGCAGCAAACCTTTTTTCAACTAAATACCTCTGACAAAATCTTGATGAGCTTAAAGGTAAAAAAATAGAAAGTTTTTTGCAGGACTAAAGTTGAGAAAAAGGTCGTTTTGATGGTTTTTTTTTCTCTCCAACAACTTCTATTTGCTTGTCATAAAAAAATTGATACATCAATTTTTTTAGTAATTGCTAAATTGCCAAGAAAAACTATGTCCCTAGCGTTTGATTTTAAGGGGTTATTAAAATAATATTAACATTTTATTAACTTTGATTGGCAATCTGGGATAATACAAATTAATATGTGCAAAAAGCTTTACAATATTTCTCTCATTCCCCTTTAACACTTGGGATATTGCTTTAGAGTCTAATTTATTTTAACATTTTCAGAGTTGTCTCCTGGCCTGTCTTGATGCTGTTTTCTAATTATTTCTCAAGGCTTTCCCAGAGCAGCTGCTTTTACTGAGATTAAGTTATGAGGTGACATTTATTTATTAATTAGATAGCTCCTGAAGTTGCACAGAGGTTTATTTAAAGGTATCACGTTAAAGACTGTAATTTAACATCCCACTTCCTACTTTTTAGTGACATGTTGTGTTTGTTGGGGGACCAAAGTGCAGCAGCAGGCAAAGGCATCAAGTAGATTTTGTGGTTTTTAATGAAAAATGAAGAACAAAAACAGTGGAAACACAGGAAATGCAGGGAGCCACGGCAGAGGAAAACACAGGAATCCAGAAACAAAAATGATAAGGGGAGTAACGGGCAAAAAGTGAGAGGAGCAGAAGTGTTTAAGTATTGGGAGAGTGAATGTGGAACAATGGACCCGGCCTGATTGGCTAACTGATCACTAAGAAAAAGCTGAACTAAGGTAAAAACAATAATGTTTAATCTAAAAAAACATTCCAAGTGAATAAAAAGGCTCAAACGTAAGAATAGGCTTTCTAACATTTCTCAGTGTGACATTCTGCAGATTTATTTATTTTAAGGATAAACACCACATGCAATAACTGAGGAGAGTGCTGTGGATATGAATATGGAGAAAGGTTTAGCTGGGGATAAAGTTGAGACATTGACAAATCAAAGAAGTTAAAAATCTTACACAGGACCTTAAACCTTTCAAAGCGGTGATTATAATCATTTGTCTCTCTTGTTTAACCTCTTCAGGTTAGACTGTAAATTAGAAGCACTCTTCAATGTGATGTAACATACAATTTGGGAAAATCAAGCCCTTGGGTCTTCACACTTTGCATAAATACTCTCAACCCTTCCTAAACAATGACTAACTGTTTCTCTCCACACTTTCCACCTCCTGCTAAATTGGCATTTACACCTCTCTGTTGCTTTGGCGTCAGAGCTTTCAGACTTCTTTTAGTGAGGTGGGTGAGCAGCAGGTCAACAAAAAAAAGCATTTTCTGTGTGAAAGCTTTGTGCAGCTGCATCAGTATCGCCACTACTTCACTTTAGCTCTGTTTCTTTCTAAAAACAAACAAACAAACAAACAAACCAAAAAGGTGAATAGCGAAATGACAAATAGTGGCATTTAAAGAGGCAAGTAGTAAAAAATTTTGAAAATAATTGGTCTGATTAAAACTCTTAAACACATTCTCTGTCCCTACTAAGAATAACAGTAAGATGTTCAGGAATAAGTATACTGGATAATTGCAAAGTGCAAGGAAAAGCATGTAATGGGTCTTTATTTTTTTAATAATAATATTCCAAAAGAGGTGTCCTGCATTTATAGTCAGAATCCTGATTAAATACTTTGTAAAGCAAAACTTTGCTGCAATTGCAGTCACAAGTCTTAAACTGTTTGCCTCTAACAGTTTCAAACATTTAGAACTTTTTCCACTTCATTTTCTTTGCAAAATTGTCCACACTCGTTCAGATTTAAAGGAGAATGTCTGAAAACAATTTTCAACACAGTTCCTCTCCTGGATTTAGACCTGGTTGTTTTCGGTGATGGAATGATGGTTCTTATGTTGCTCTGTGAGATTTTTAGGACGTTGTTTCTCAACTGATCCTGTGTTGAACGTCTCCACATCTTCTGTGTTCCTCAGTCTTCATGATGCTATTTAGTACATCTGAGGGGCCTTTGGTTGCATGTTTTAAGTCCGGGACATCAGAGTAAATGTGGATGAGTACATAAGCATGCCACACATTTCAATTTTTCATTTGTAAAAAAGCTTGAAAACCATGCATCATCATCCTTAACGTTCACAGCTACGTTCTATTTTTGTTGATGTAAAATTCCATTGAAATAAGGGGAAGTCAGTGGTTGTAACGAGACAAAATGGGAAGGGGGATGGAATCACAGGACATAAATACTTTGAAGTGTTTTTACACATTTCGGCTCCTTTTTCCTACATTCTATTCAGATCCCACTAAGGATTTCTGATTGGACGTTTTTCTCACCTACAGGCCGACCCCGGCCACGTTAAAGGATGAAAGACGTGACTCGAACCTTTATTTTGACACCCTGGCAGCTGTTTGATAAATGTACCTTTTCTCTGTATTGCTCCCTCAGATGTACATATCTGAGAACATGGCCGACGTACAAAATCAGTCACACTCTCTGCTTGACACATCGATCAATGTGGACCAAAGCACCAAAGCTTATTGATACGAGCTGTCTGCTGGGTTTGACAGGTCCCAGCTGCTGCTGCTAGACGACACAAATTGCTGTTTCTGCTGAGGAATCTCCCTCCGTGTTTGTCGCTGGTAAGCCCACACATCCACCCAAACACATAGTGAAACACATGGTTGATTCGGTACTGCTGTTCTGCCAGCAACATCACCACTCTCACTCTCCTTCCCACTCTTGTCTCCATGGAGACAAGCTTCCAGAGCCGGCTGGCTCCGGACCGTTGTGAATCAGTACAGAGAAGGATGTTGGGGGGGGGATCTTTTTGTATTTAAACATGACCAAAAAAATACAAAAAACCCACTGTGAGCTGTGTGTTATCATATTCCCAGCACTGTGGTGATGAAAGTCCTGCTCCTACATGCAGACAAGACAGAATAGCAGAGAATGGAGGGAAAGATGTTTGCTATTTATACAAATAGTGTCACAAAATCTATATTACATAAAACGTGATCAATATTATTCAAAAACAACCAAGCTCTATCTTTTGACTACCTGAATCAATAACTATGCATTAATTTTAGCTTCTACTTATAGGACGTATGATTAGTTGAAAAAAATATATTTTTCTATTTGAAATCAGAGCATTGTGGTCATTTTATGACAGTTTAACTCACCTAAAAGTATGTGTATTTTTATTTGCATACATACAAATTTACTTGCACCTTTTCCGGCACTGAGAAATTCAAGCAATATAAATAAAATGATTGAAATCACATGCGTATCACATCAAATGCACATGATGTGAGCAATGTGTTCAAACTTTTTTTTAGTTTGTTGTCCACCTGCCTACGGAGGGAAATTCAACCCTATAATAAAATCAAAATTGCTCTTTGAGGCCTTTTATTTATTGAATATGAGGTCGACTGTTTCTTATTGGCACATTTGATTGTAAGTTTGTAAAAATATTAACTTGCCTAGCTTTGTTTTTTTCTTTCTTGCACATATGGAAACTATTAGAATGTGGATTATGATGAATATAATCCATATTCTCTAAAAGACTAAGTATTTTTTTTTAAATAGCAACATTTAGATAGGTATGAAACGTACTTCTTTATTAAGAATGCTTTTTTTATTGGTATGTTGTGACATTCTAATGTCAAATGTCATGTTTTCATTAGCTGTAAGCAGAAAATCATAGTAGTGAGCAGAAATCGAAGTTTGAAAATAGTCTGTGTGTAATTAATGTCAATAATGTAGTAACGTGGTTCACTTGGAGAATTTAGTCACTGATGTAAGTGAATGTTTCAATATTTTTATTTTTTTATTTTGTGAGTCTGGATGTTTTCAACTTACTTATGATTTTCTTTATCATTTTTAGCCTCAGTAAAATATTAGTTGCTTTTTAGTAATTTTGTTTTGCATCAGGCTTTTTGATAAATTAATTTCTAGATTAACTGGGTTTTAACTTTTTTTTTTTTTTTCTTAATTCCCAGATCAAATGCATTTCCTAACTTTGGATCCACTTTTTCACCCATGGCATTTTAATTAAGCAAAATTAATGAATGGGCTTTCCTGAACAGAATGTGTTCACTACTTAGAAATACTGACAAGAGCTGAAAACTAGACCGGGTCTGAGAGCAAGCGGGTAGAAAGCAGGGAGCAGAGTGGGGAAAAAACAGCGGTCTGCTGAAACGCCTCCCTAATGGCTGTTGAGTCAAGGAAAAGTCTGCTTGCTGTTTGTCAGTGGTGCAGAAAGACAGGCGGAATCAGCTCAAAGCCTCCGTGATGAATGCGCCGGCAGCTGGAGGCTTCCACAGTCAGGACAATGTCGGAAGTGTTCGGGGAAGCTGGTTTTAGGTTGGATGTAATGGATCTGCCGGAGCGTTTGTGAGTGTCACTGTTCGCATAGAGGAGAGGTGAGAGGGGAAAACTTTCATCAGCTTAACACCTTCACCTTAACTAGGGGGTCTCGATGTGAACTCTGTGTTCATTACGGTTATAGAAACAAGCTAGTGTACAGATACTTAAAAATAAATGTCCCCCTCACCCCACTGCCCACCAAGCAGCCGCTCATGCCATACCTTGTGTGTGTACAATTACAGGAGAAGGCAGCCTTATTAAAGGTCAGAGGATGCAGAGGAGGGATTCCTGACGGCATTGACGGTCATAGAGAGACCCTATAAAACTGTTCTGGATAGGTTCTATAGAGTGGTTTTCTACTGTTGGGTCTCAACAAAGCAGAAAATCCTAGAACATTTGATCTGTATCAACATTTCAATTGAAAAAGTGACGCCATGACACCTAAGTGCATGTAAATTTGGAAAAATACATATTTTCCTTTCCAGCCAAATCACAAAAACAGATGAATGTGTCAGATAAAGAAACAATCCAGATTTATTACAAACAGACAGAGTGATATATTTCAAGTTTTTTTGTGTTAATTTCGCTACGACCTATGGCAAATAAAAACCATAAGTTCTGGGAGGTTATTAGACATTTTGAATATGACCTATATGGCCAATACAGAAGCCAGAATCACTGTTACTCTCCACAGAGAGAGAAATCCACAAAAGGTCAACAGACACAGACTTATGCAGGAAGTGAGCTGCCACTGTGCCTTTAGTTAAGTCACTCCTGAACCAGAGACAATGTCAGAAGAAGGAAAAAAAACTGTGTTGGTCGATTTGTGTGATTCATAATTTCCTTTGCTGACAAGCTTTGTAGAGAAGTTGATTAGATTTTTCAGCAGGATTTTGGCACCTGTCCACGCTGCCAAAACACCAATATATGGTCCGCTCTGTGGAGTGTATGGAGTATTGTCAAGAGGAAGATGAGAGACCACAGACCCAACAATCCTCCATTAATGCAACTCAGGCTTCCTCACCTCAGCAGAGTCATCATCTGATCCTCTCCATGCCATGATGCAGCAACAAAATGATCACCAGCCAAGCATTTCATGCATAAACTGAAAATACTTCTCACAAAGCTAATATTTCTATTCAAAAAATCCTTTTTTTTCTCACACAGTGTTATGCAACATACAAAATCTTCATGTTTTTCTTAGCTGTAAAGTGTTTAATTTAAACGCTTCACAAAAAAAATCTATATAAATATGAGGTATTTGTATGGAAGTAAATATGTGCCATCAGGATTTGAATTACAAATGCCTCTGAAATTTGAATGTTGTATATTTGTACTTCCTTTTTCATATTTTAACCCTGAAAAAGTAAGTACAAATATACAACATTCAAATTTCAGAGACATTTTTTTATTCAAATCCTGATGGCATCTATTTACTTCCATATATTGGACTCCATGCCTAATATCAAAAATACTGACAATTTAGTAAAAAAAACTACTCAATCAATAAAATCCAAAGATTTCTTGTGATCAAATATTACGTACGCGTGCATGCAGATTTTCGGCGACATTCAGGATTTGCAGGTTTTGCAAGCCTCCATGTCTTGCAGTGAACTCAGCCAGAACCTAATGATTAAAGAAAATTGCTTCCCTTTTGATGTGACACGAGCGAACTCAGACTAAACAGATCACGAGTGGCACACAATGGAAATGAAATGCCAGACCTCTCGCTGGCCTGCAGGGCAGGTACAACGCTGCGCTCCATTAACTGAGAAGTTGCACGTACAAAAAAAATAAATAATAAAAAAAAAATGAGTGAAAGAAAACACTGGCAGCTGCACGGCCTCAGACGTCTGATCCAGCGACCCCCCCCTCCTCCTCCCACAACGTGTAAACGCATTTACAAATCTTGGAGTGCGCAACGCATAGTGTGAAAGATTTTGTGTGCAGCTGTTTAGAAGCAATTGTTAAAGCGAATCAGGCAAACACATGGTGCCTTTATCTCAAAGTGCACAAGCTTGCATATTATTCTGAGTATCAGTGGGAGGCATCTGGCATCCCTGCCTTCTAGTCTGTGAACTCTGTGCTCAGAAACAGAGCAAAAATAAGAACATTATTGTTGCAAATGACACACATTCATTTGATGTCATTTCTTCCCCTCCCCCACCTACCATCCTAAATGCTAAAGAAATAAAAATAAATCATGCAAAGTCACAGTGAGAAAGAGAGAGACGCTGTTCAGCTGTTTTGGTATTTTTCCACACGCTGGGAAAAAAAAAAAACGACAGGAACAAACGAGGCATGTTTCCACAGAAAGGCGGTCCCGCAGGGCGGTTCTCTGATGTTTCTTAAGCATCGGCGTACAGCAGGCATACAAATGATTGTGCAGAAACATGATGAGAGCAGGCGGCAGGCTGTAATACAAGGTCCCCATGGCAACCACACAAAAACCACATGCGCTCACCATGGCAACAGAGCTGGTGAGGGGGGAACATGGCGCTGGAGCTGGTGATGACTTCGGAGTGTTTGAAGTGAGACGTGCTCACCACCAGCAGCGGTCATGTTAACAAGAAAACTGATTTTCTTAGAAAAGGCTGATTATTTAAGCGAAGGTAAAGCTGTTTCCTGATGGCAAGGAAAACAGCGTTGGGTTCTTTGTATTGATTTCATTTCTCACTTTTTTCTGAGTTTAATCGTGACAGCAGTGACATAACAACCCAAAATTAAAACTACGGTGAGAACGCTCGTGCGTCAACGCGTGCGTACTTTTTGATCCTCACAAAATGAAGACAAGTGAGCGAGAGAAGAGACAGAGGAGAGGTGAAGCCTTCAAAGGCCGGGGACTCCAGGTGCAGCAGCTTAAATCTGGATCCACATCTCCTCTGTGCAAAAGACATTAAATCTGCGATAAGACACCAAACAGCAGTTTGCCACTTGAAGAGATGGAGGACCATGCAAAAATATCCACAGGTTTTCTTTGTTTTTCCCTCATTTCTTCACTCCAGCTTTGACCAGTGTACCCGTCCTCGCTGAACAAAAGCATCCCCACAGCATGATTCTGCCACTATCAGTTTTCACGGCGGAGATCAGGTCAAAACGTTCAGTCAGCCTCGGAATGGATCACAGCACCTTCCTCTTGACGCTTACTGAATCTCCTGCTTGGCTTGTTGCAGAGGGCAAACTGGACTTTTTATTTGCTGTTCTTACACAAACAGCCAGATTTTTCAACAACACCCTCTTCTAATCAAGCCTCCCAAGAGGAAACGTGAACCTTGATCTACTTTTTTTTCCCCCCAGCTTATAAACTTTCATGTGATGGAAGATTTTTAATACAGGTTTGTTTTTGAAGGTTCAGCCTCTCTAGCGTGACAGACAGTGGGAACACACATTAACCCTCAGCGGCTTACGAGGCATAGATACAGATAATGGCACCCTTCTTCACACGAGAAAACTTGTTCACTGTATTAACTTTAGGAAAACATCTGTGGTATACCTTACTGTTTGCCTTTTCTGCTCCACATTGAGCCAGATCAAATTCCACCTCCTAATGTTCCTAATGTTAAATTTTACTCCATCTTTTGAACTCCTGGATCCCCCGTTGACTCAGATCATGTTCAGGTTTCCGGCCAAGCCTTACTAAACCTACGTACAAAGTCCAGCCACATTTCGCAATGTATAAAAAGTAAAAACAAAAATAAAAACAACTGCATTATTGGTGCTTCTATCAGTTTGAACAACGAATCGGCCACATGAAAATGACGCATTTGAGTTAATTGGAGGCACACCTGCGGGTATATTTAAGGTCACGCCTAGAACACCCTGCTTTCATGTTTGGAAGGTCAAAAGAAATCAGCCAAGATATCAGGAAGAGAATTGTGCAGCTGCACAATTTACTGATGCTTGAAGGTGCCGCCTTAATTCACTCAAACAATTATGTGTGAGCATAGACATGACGGGAATGTCCAACCATCACAATGCTCAAGGAGGAGACGGGTTCTGTGTCCCAGAGATGGACATCCTTTGGTTCAGAAATGTGCAATAGAAACAATAGAAGAAAAAAAAGGTGTATATAGTACATATCTGGTTTCAACTGTATGTAATAATTGACCATAAAGCAAGTTAAATCCAACTAAGCAGCGAAACCCCCTCTCTTCATGTGACCTCGACAGAGACGCTTTTTCTTTAGAGCAGCGGTAAATCATACTGTAGTACAGTAGGCTTTGGCTAATAGAGTCACAGGCGAATAACCTGGAATGACAAATAACACTCAAAAAGTGCTGATGTTTTCCAAGGCTTTGGCTGGGTGTACAATAAATGATAATGGCTTTTCTGCCAGACGAAGAGGGGAAACGCTGCTGAACACCACATATCATCATCACATCATTTGCTCCTCAAATTCACCGAGAAATATAAAAATTCCAGAAAGATTTGGGATTACATAAAAAATAATAATAATTAAAAAGAGATTCTAATTTGAAAAAAGATTGAAAAAAGATTTTTGCTTTCTTCTGCTTTGGAATATAACTGACTTGTGTAAAAACTTGCCCTTGGACTCATTTATATTATAATTGATACAGAATGTAAGATTATAAAGAAATGTTCTGAAAAAACAGAGGATCATTGTAAAAACAGAGAAAAGCAGCAACACTTAGAGCTACATGATTACTTTGGCTTAAACTGTTTTCCAGCCCAGGAGCCATTAAAATCGTCTGTAGTCTACCTGCCATCCTGAGCTCTTTTTGCTCTTTCAGAGCCATACAGCAACAATTTATATATGTATATATATAAAAGACTTTCCCCATGTGCTTTCAGAAAATATCAGTGGTGTCGTAAGATTTTAAAACTCTGATGTGAGGATGTGCATAAATCTTCTGAGCTGAAATTTATCCACCCTGAAGCGTGTCTGTCTGCTGGAGCTGTCTGTGAGCCGGTGGGTGTGGCAGGGCAATGTAACCCAACAACGCTGCCTCAGATCTGCCTCCCTTGTCGCCACCTAGCGACAAAACAGAGCGTCACATTTCCTGGGTCCTTTTTTTTTTTGTTTTGTTTTTGTTTTTTAATTCATAGTCACGATTTCCCAAATTCAACAATGTGTACCTCGGTGTTAAATTTCTGCTGTTTAATTTGTGCTATTGAGATGATATCTTCAAAGTAAAAACCCAAATTTGATGCTCGATTTTCTTATGCAATCCTGTTTGACTATGAAATAACTCACAATGTTTTTACAAAATATCACAGTGCTGAGAACGAAAAGGTTTAATGTGAACCTATTTAAGACGCTTTTTATGGTCGCATGGTGATTTAAATAATTTTAAAAAAACATGTTATATGGACATTTTTTCACAGCTTTTTAAATAAGTTTTTATTATTATTATTATTATTATTATTATTAGAAACCAAATCAAATCAGAGAAGCAGAAGACAACAAGCACATCATTCAGGTAGGTGGCAAACTATACAGTTGTGTATCCTCAGGACAAAGGTTTAACAGTTGCCAGTGTCTTTATTTATTAAACGAGTGCCACCGTGTGTTTAAAAGTAGTACTGCAACACCTAAAATAAATAACCCACGGGCGTTATGGCCATGTTTCAGAGTTGAAAGAAATTAGTTTAGAAAGCCCATGCGTAACAAAACGCTGATTTATTTGACGGCTGAATATTAGTAATTTATAAAAGAAGGAAACAGAATCAAAACATTAAATATTAGCTTAGTGTTTTTCTTTTTAAATTGAGGCGTGGAAGTTTAGCTCCAAATAGCAAAATAAAAAACAAACCAAAAAAAAAACGTTTACTAAAAATGAGAATAGGCCTACGGCTAAATTTATTATAAATGTTTAAGAGTAAATCAGAGATAGACACTAGGTTCTTTTAAAAAACTTCTCACTCCCTTAAGTGTTTCCTCAGACTTTATTGTAAGTGCAAAGTGCTAACATGGTGCCTTCACTGCTCAAAAACATCTACTTTTTGAAGTTCTAATTTTATGGTTAGAAATAGCTAAACTATTTATAAGCAACATAAAAGTATGTTAAAAAATATTAAAGACAAGATGAACAGAAAGAAATTCATAACAGTTTGTTTTTTTATTTCACAGATCAAATTTGAATCATTACAGCACAACAGAACGTTGTCCATGCAACAAATCCCTCATCTCTGCCATTTATTACAGTATCGCTCTCAAAAATGGCACAAACACCAAAGATTAAGTTCAGAGGTCATATATATTTATATATAATCAACATTATGCACAAAATATAAAATTAGCATCTGTCTTTGACATCAATACACAGTGGCTGCAATATAACATCTTTTGCATCTATGTTCAAATACACAGAGCAGGTACTATGCAGTGCAAAGTTTCCATAAATTTCTTGTTATGGAATTGCATAATAAATACCAACAAACCCTTAAGACTGATGACTCAAAACCAGAGTGCCAACAAAGGGGGGAGGGGGGAGAAACTCACAATAAGACAAAATAAATAAAGCCGCTCTGTATCTGCGCCGCCCGCTACGATGTTACAGACTGAAGAAGCGGCCTCGCAGACCCCGAGAAAGCCCGTCTAACCAGCGTCACGACAACAGAGCTCAACTGAGCCTAACCAGTCAGCTTGAAGAAGTGTGGCTCAGTAAGTTAAGTGAGAGTCAGGCTAACTGCTTCTAGCGTCTAAATCAGGAAAAAGCTCAGCTCTGCTACGTCTCTGCCAACAAACACCAGTGCGGTAAAATCCTGGTGAAATGGGTCACAATGCTCACATCGTTCAGATCCCTTTATACGTCTGCGTTACGACGACTGGCCAAAGGTGCCAGTTTATCAATTACAGCATGAAGCTGAGAGACATAAATCGCATAAAAATCCTGATGCATTGTTTTGAAAATGGGTGTCTTAGTTTCGAATTAGCGTAAGGAGCAAATGTAAATTTTAACTCACAATGTAGCCATTTTGAAAAGCAGTACTGTGTGGCATCAGGATAAATAAAATTGCTTCTACATGGTGTCCACATGAAGGGTCTGTCTCAAGGCTGTCATAGAGCTGGTATTTTCTAGGTAAATGTTTGTAGAGAGCTAAAATCTTCGTCATGTCTTATATTGTTGACAGGCTATTCATTGCAGTTAGAGCTCAAATGTATCTGCCTTATGTTAAGAGCCCTCAGTTTTACTCTATAACGACCGTAAGAGAGCAATGCCACTTTTCACCTTGTGCTTCACACTTCTCCATGAACCAATTTATGGTCGGCCTCAGTTCGGGTAACCTTTGCTCAACCCTGCTTCAGGGAGCAGAGACTCTGCCTGCAATTTATCTCTTAAAATACTCTTTTGACTTCTCTCCAATTCTCCAGCATTGCCAGTCTTTGGTTCGGAGCAACAGCTTTTCTCTCTTTCCCATATTTTTGCTTCATGTGCTGTCCTTATTCCTCTTCTTTCTTTTTTCGTTTTTTGCCCCCGGTTCTTTCTCCTCAGTGCTGCAGGAGGAAGTTGGTCGCCATGTTAATGTCGTTATTTGAAGCTCTGAGGGCCTCGAGGGCGTCGATTCTGGAAAAGCCCATTTCCACTAACCGGGCAACCTGTGGAAAATTGCACAGTTAGAGAGGGGCGCCAATAAAACTGGCAGTCATTTTGACACAGATCAGGCAGGACATCGGGTTTTTCTGTGCTACCTGTTCCTCTGCTACAGGAGAGTTTTCCAGTAATGGAGGCTGTGTGGACTGGTGTGTCTGGGCCTCAGGATGGGGTTGGACTGGAGGTCTGTTCTGTCCTCTGTGTCTCAGAGAGGGAAATAACCTGGTCCACTGCAGCAGCCCACCCTGACATAATCAGATGGACCACAATAGAATGTTATGTGGAAATTTTGGTATTTTAAGGGGGGAAAAAATGACAGAAATTCATAAAAGTAGTAAAAATAAATAGCAAAAGAAGAATTCATAGAAATAGTAAAAAAAAATAGCAAAAGAAGGCAAAGATTTATTTTCTAAATCAGCTTCTTTCAGTAAAAAAAAAAAAAACAACTTATGAAATTTTAACAAAAACTGCAGGTGTGTGTCTGTGTCTGGTGAATTTTTGATTAAAACATCTTTGTTCTTCCTTCAGTGAAGCTACTCACAGTGGGTAGAGAATACAGAAATTTTACTCATGTAAGAGTGGATATACTTCATAATAAAGTTACTCAAGTAAAAGTAAAAGGTACAGCATAGTAAAAATACTCATAAAAGTAATTTTTTTCAAAAAAGTTACTCGAGTAAATGTAATTGACTAAATATAATTACTTACTACCCAACTCTGTGCAAAGCTAAGAAACCAATAAATTATAAATGTTTTTATAAACTTTTTATTAAAACGTATACAAAGGGATTTTCAAGATTCAGGCAACAGAAACAGCTCTAGAGTTTTATGGCACTAGAATAAACATAAAGACAAAGCCTTGTGTGTCTGGAGTCTGGATCTGAGGACCTCCGGTGTGTGGGTGTGTGTGGGCGTGTGGGTGTGTGTGAGAGTCTACCTGTGGCTGATGTCTGACGTTCCTCCGGGCCTCGTTGTACTGGGCCAGTAGCAGCTGCTGGTCGAGCAGATCCATTCTCTGCTGCCTCTGGATGTCCAGAGTGGCTCCCATCCCCAGAGGCGTCTCATCGTTGGGCTGGGAACCTGGAGAAGCACAGACGTGAACAACACATTTTGCTAAGAGCTGAAAACAACAGCGGGAACGTTGTGAGAATGAAACGCAGAGCTGCTTTGTTGTTTATATTTTGAAACGATGCTTTACTACATGCTATAACTTTGATAATTTGCAAAAACTTTTTTGTTGTTTCTAAACGGACCTTTATGCTCAATCGTAAATATGACAAATTATCAGAAAAACAGAACCTCAAAAAACAAATGGCATTTTATCTTTTAAGCGCAAGAAAAATATATATATTGTAACATTACAATGTAGTAATAACTGAACTTAAGCATTTTGTGACCATTTTACTTTATAGATAGCCAGCACTACACAAGGTTGTGTACTAGGGTCCACACATTGTATTGGCATAGTACTGATTGTTTCCTGTTTTGACAATATTGTCTCTTTGTGTTTTAGTTTTGAAACAGGTCTCTCTTGAAAGTTCTGTGAAACGCACCTGCATAAATTATGGTAAAACAAAAAAAGAGGTGGTGACCTAATAATGTTGTTACCATTTCTCTATGATTTTCTGGTTTTAAAACACTTCTTGTAACAAACTCTTAAAGAATGGTTTAATATCCTAATAATTAGCGATTGGACTCACTGGAGAAGAGCGGCTCCAGAATGTACTTTCCAACAGAAGACACCCAAACAGGGACAAAGAAGACCTTCTGCAACCAGAGAGCATTGTAGTGGTACAATCCTCCCGAGATCTGAAAAGCACATATATGAACCGATAAGACAAAAAGTCTAATTCATGTCAATACAACTGTCTCAGGAATTTCATAATGCTTACATGGGCTAAGAGATCATGAAAAACACAAAGTATGAGTTGCAAATGCTGTGTTGCAAAATGGGATAATAGCAGATTTGCAATGAAACGTTGCACACAGACTGAAAACTGTTGCAATAAGGAAGATTACCTGGCTTAATGCAACCTTCTGATGCAAAAGTTTTTTTTTTTGTTTTTTTTTCAACTTAAACATGACAAAAACATGCAGAAATTTTGAGACCTTCTTGCTTCTTTAGTCTGAAAGAGAGTCACTAAGACCTAAAACACTTCTGAGAATACTGTCTCATAATCCCTTTCATCTAATTTTAAAGACATAGTAAAGAACAGAACGATCACTAACCAGTCCACTGAGTGCAAGGAGCCACATGAAGGGGCTGGAAGTCAGCAGCTGCAACAGAGAACATTTCAAAGAGAAATATATTTTTTTTAAATTAAAAGGTTCTGCTGATTGCAAACTTGTAGTTTTCAAGAATTCAACCACAGGGCAAGCAAATTATTCATGTACAGACTCAAAATGTGGGCTCACCTGCAGGCCCACTATGTAAACCAGAGTCTTGTTGGTGATGTGGATGTGTCCCAGAATCTGAGTGACTGGCATTCTGGGGATCGACTGGTAGAAAGGCACGAACAGAGAGAAGATTGGAGCGAGCCTGTGGATGGAAACAACAAAGACTTAAGATGATTCAAGAAGGACTGGACCTAATGTATCAATTTTACCAAATAAGGCTTAATAATTTAACAGTCTGTCAAATAACCCTAAATTTGGTGTTGACATAGATGTAGTTTAATCATTACTTGTTAAAAATAAAGGATTTTCGACCTATATTTAACAGAATATAAAGATATTTATTAAATATTCCAAAAACATATACAGCTTCTAAATATGAGCATGTTTAAACAGACCTTCAAAACTCCTAAAAGTAACAACAAAATGAATTTTACATGCAGAAATATTTAGTGGACCAGCCTTCTACTCACAGTCCGGCTGGTAGTTCCTCCACTTCATATTCAAACAGGAACTGGAAGGCCTGGGCCAGAAGGAAGTCCACCAGGGCAGAGAGAAACCAAGTGCCCAGCAGGAAAGACTGGAAGTACAATAAAAACCATTTATGATAATTAGAATAACACACCTGCACAGCAGAGGTATGCTAAAATAGGCAACAATATGTGGAAGTGAAAATGTTCTCTTCCTTTGAAAGTCGTTAATGACAGACAGACTGGATGGTGATCAAATATGCTTCCTTTACGATTAGAATGGAAATGTTCTGCTTTTTCAGTCATTTTTGTCATTATAATAAATAAATAAAAATGGCACAGTGCTGTGAATATCCACAGACAGATTTTATGTTTTGTCATATTTGAATGTTTCAGACCATTAAATACATGTTAATATCAAACCAAGATAATTGAGCAAATACAAAAAACAATTTTCATATGAGGATTTTATTTTATTTTTTTGTTTAATGAAAGAAGCCACGTAATCTGGCAACATGTGAGAATATAATTAACTCTGACTAACCAAACATAAGCCTGAATACTCCCAAATCAAGAAATCCTCCAAATATGACCAGTCAGACAACAAAGTGAAATAGCAACATGTCGTCCAGAATCTAAAGAAATCAGTCAGGGTTACAAAGCTATCTTTTAGGATTTTCTAGTGAACCACAGTGAGAGTAATTGCCTACGACGGTGAAAGATCCCAGGAGAACTCGACCGATCAGGACACCTGTGGCCTCTCATCTGGAAGGCCACGAAAGAATCCAGAACATCTGAAGATCTGCAATCACTTTAGTGAATATCAGTGTTCATGATTCCATTCCAAGAGAGAGAGAATGGGCAAAAATCACATCAATGGAAAAGTTCCTAACCCAAACCCAACTGCTGACCAAAGGCTGAACACATAGGCCTGTCTCTCATATGCAATAAAAACATCTTCATGATCCCCAAACCTTTGGGGGAAAAAAAAAAAAGAATCTGAAAATCCTTTTTGGACTGACGGAACAAAACAGAAACTGTTTGGAGGGTGAGCCGTGATAGCTAGCGTAAAACTAACACAGAATTTCAGAAAAAACATAATATCAGCAAAAGACATGTTGGTGATACTGTGATGGTCTGTAGCTACTTTGCATGAGGACCTAGTTGGTGACCTGAAGCCCGAGTACACGTGGGTTATGCAGCAGCACAATAATCTAGAGCAGTGGTGCCCAAAGTCGGTCCTCGAGGGCCGGCATCCTACATGTTTTAGTTCTCTCCCTGGTTTAACGCACCTGGATCAAATGATGTCTCATTAGAAGGTCTAAGAAGAACATTGACATGCTGAAAAGGTTGTTACTACCACCAGGGAGAGAACTAAAACATGCAGGATGCCGACCCTTGAGGACACCCCTGATCCAGAGTATGTCCTCCGAACGGCTCACAACAGAAAGTCTTTGAAGTTGCCAACTCAAATTCTGGATTTACATGGGATGATAAAATCACTCTTCAAGTTGGCACCCTGTGAATGATCCACAGCTGCCACTACAGGCAATATTCAAGCCTGCTATTAATACTTACAGCAAACTTCCTGGTGCCAAACCTCCTCTCAAAGATTCGAAAGTTGTAAATCAGCAGGCTGCTGCAGAAGGCGTCCTTCACGTCCAGACAGATCAACCTGCCGCACAACAACCTCCAAACCTGCAGCACACAGAGGAGCAGAGCTGTGTTCTCACATCTACGTGCACATCACCAAATTTTTTCTTAAACGCCCAATGAACGTTTAATGTCAAATAAAAAGCATTTTTACATCATTCAAATGTATTTCCTGTTCAGGGGTCATTGTGTGGCCTACACTGGATCCTTCCAAAGCTCTAAAAAGGATCACACCCTTCCTGTGTTTACTCGAACCGTTTCGGCGATGCTCTTATTTTCAAGTTACCAAGTGTGCGATTTTTGCGTTAGCACAAACTTTAGTGCACAAAACTTTAAAACATGATCTAGCTACTTTTATTTTTTTAAAAAGAAGGGTATTCCTACAGAAAACTATACATCTGTAACAACTCAAGATTAGAATATAAACCTAATAGGTAGGTAGCGATAGCCACCTACTAGAAAGCCTGGTGATTTAATTAGCTAATGTTTGCTCAGCTGTTGACAGAAGACAAGACAGAGTAAGGGTTGTAATTATTGGGTGAAAACTGAACATCTGGCCTCTGGATGTCAGACATGCCTGGTGCTGATGTGCAACAGCCTGCAGGCTGTAGACGAACATGTCCTGGTACTGTGGCAGCAGGGTGAGCATCACAGTCAGCCCATTGAGAACCAGCAGGAGGCCTTTACACAGAGGAGCCTTGTCTGGAGAAAAAATACACACACAAATATAAAACAAGAGTTTACGACAAAAAACCGTCCACTGGTTTATTTAAACATTCATTTAAACAAAAACACTTCCCCTAAATAGACGGGCTGATTGAATAAGCGAGACGTATGACGTTTGATAAAAGCACAAATCTGTTATCTGACAGATCATAGCCAGGAGTAAATGAATGACAACGACATGCTAACACCAGTTAGCTTTAAACTATGAGGCGGTGACAGGGCTCAGTAGAAGCGACACTTACACAAACCCCGCGAGCCGGTGGTGATAAACATGGTGTCCAGATGAGGGGAGGAACCCGGAGAAAGGTCGATAACTCCCAGACAAAGCGGAATTAACTCCTAAACACCGCAATAAAGTTGTTACGAGGATCCATGTTGCCACAATAAGGAAAAAGAGAGGAGGAAGGAATTTGCTACGGAAGCCGTAGAAGGGAAAAAAATGCATTCTTTGGAGAGTTCGATTGAATGAAAGTTATTGAACGGTAGAGGTCGCTGCTGTACCATGTTGTGATTCTTTGTTTTTATCAACTTGACCTTTCAACTGTGTACAGTCGGCACATTACGTTGAATAATAATTATCCATCAAATCTAATTAAAGCATGTTTTTATTATAACTTTACTTTTACTTGCTGGTTTATTATTGTTTTTAAAAAAGGGTCTAACATATGTAAAGAAGCAGATCATTTTTTAATCCATTAATTTACCAGTTTTTAACGCCCGCCAGATCTCGTCTAGGATTGTTGTAGCTGTTATATCCAACAGTCAATAGGCAAGAGGCAGGCTAGACCTTGGACAAATCATTTGTTTATCATTGGGCTACAGTGTATTGTAAATGTATTCATATCCACTAAACCCTTTTATGGTAAAAACGGCAATGAATAGAATAGAATAATACAAAAAAATAATAAAAACAACTTTTATTGTCCTACGGTGGAGAAATTCAGGTGTAACAGCAGCATCAGGATATGTAGGTTCCCACAAAAGTTCCCAAAGTGTGACAATATGATGGGGGCATATACCCATACTTTTTTACATAATTATCCTAACAGATGACTATTCTCAATCTCACTCTCTCATTTTTCTGACGCTTGGCAATATGAAATTATTTTGGTAATCCAAACTGACACAAAACAGCAATTGGCACAGTAATACTGAAAAGACAGTGTATATACATAGTTATATGTTTCAACTGGGCCATTTTTTTTCTACTTGATTACAAAATACATGTTCACAAGTCATTTAAAGTTGTTTCTTTTTATAGATGCTGAAGAAAGTGACAGAGTGACATTAGGGTTATGCACGGATTCCCCTCCTCCACCCATTGCTGTGCACTGCTGATCAAAAGAAGGTCACCACACATTTCAATTCATTCATTTCAGTTCAACTGCTTATGAGAAAGTTCAGACCAACTTTATTCCAGTTGAGAAAAACAGGAACAGTAGCGGTATAAAAACCACCTATCGCTCCTACTAAGGTAATTGTTTTTTAAAATTGTCAAACAATGAGCGGCGTCCCTGTTAAGCAGCAGACTGCAAAAAAAATAAATAAATAAATAGTTGAACAAAAGCCACCTAAGATTAGTTTGTTAGATATGTGTTGCTTTAGAAGGAGCAGAACCACAAACAAGGTGTAATATTCTGTGCAATAAGCACTACAAATTACCGTAATTTCCGGACTATAAGCCGCGACTTTTGTCACACGCTTTCAACCCTGCGGCTTATACAATGATGCAGCTTACCGCCAGGGGCGCTCGAGCAGAAAAGGTAAGATTGAGACAGGGGGAATATATATGTCGAGGAAGACGCAAGTTTAATGTAACTTAACACGTCTCAGTGCTCAGGAGGAAGATTAAGAAGCTCTCAGTGACTTTTACCGGTATGTTTTTTTTAACCAGCCCTGTTAGTGCTGTGTTATTACCGTATGGGCTCTTTGCACATAAGCTTCCGCGTTCGGGTTAAAGCGGCTCAATTCTGTCCGATCTATTGAAAACGGCACT